>JACEII010000073.1:1884245-1941594 GCA_014332785.1 Antheraea mylitta | reverse complement strand
AATTATACTAATTCTTTTATTATTCGCACATTTGGTCAAACTCAACAGCTATATAACATTTTCTAAGACACGTCTGGTGTAATTACCAACTTTTAGTTTAAAATCTGTCTCCAAAATATATATCAACATAATCGCCAGTACGACTTATTCGAAATACAGTAAAAAAAGTGTGTATGTACTTATGTACACGCGTTAGAAGTTATACTTCTTTGGCGTAACAAGATAAAAATCTTTTCAAAAATTTTATCTTTCGCCGTATTCTACGTTTGCAGAAAAAACGACGCTAACAATAAGAAAAAGGTATTTAATACATTGAAAATAGTAATACAAAGAAATACAAAGAAACAAAATGTTAACTATAGCTAACTTCAGAGTGTCTGTTTTTCGTGATGGTGTGCGGGCATCCTAAAATTTACTCTCATCATTTTTCCCTAACGCGCCAAAATAGGTATAACTTCAAATAAGAATGTTTTAGAACAACGTAACGTAAATCAATTTAAAAAAGGGGTCGTACAACTGGTCCCGTTCCATTCAAACAAATAACAAAAACTCACGATAAACGACTATTAAAAACTGGTTACCGTTTGCCACTACTTCGCGTAACGTGACGCAATACAAACTTGATTTACACACATATACATATATATATATACATATATATACTAGCTTTTCCCGCAACTTCGTCCGCGTGAAACCTTATCTATACTAATATTATAAAGAGGTAAAGTTTGTGAGTTTTTGACGTTGTGACGTTGTAGGGAGTAATCTCGGGAACTACTGGTCCGATATGAAAAATTCTTTCAATGTTATATAGCTCATTTATCGAGGATGATTATAGGTTATATATCATCACGCTAAAGCCAATAGAAGCGGAGCACCAATGAAGAATGTTTAAAAATCTAGGTTTTTTCTTCTTGAGAGCTTCCGTTACGTGTTAGTTAGCTCAAAGTAACTATTTCACGCGAACGAAGTCGTGAGCAGAGGTTAGTGTAATATAGTAGTGGTAGAACCACGCTGAAACTATTATTGGTTTCCGCATGAATGGATCGGCTCGTCTGAGGAAGTACAACCCGACCCACAGAAAACCGACGTAAAGTAACAGTGCACGCGTTGTTACGTTTCGTTCGGTCAATGAGAGTAGCAGAGGCTCAAGTCTCCCTCCCTCTCCGTTCCCTTCCTCCCCCCCCCCAAACAGACTGGCAACGCACTTACGACTCCTTAGTATTGCTTAGTGTCTATGGACGGCGGTGATCACTTAATATTAGGTGACCCATTTGTTCGTTAGACTCCTATGATATAAAAAAAAACCGTGTGAAAAAACATCAATTAATAAAATCATCTGAATGTATTAAGTCCATTTTCTTGTTTACTTTTCTCTCGTACTTAAGTCGCGTCGTCACTAAAATTACAATAACTTTTTTTAGACCCAACCTATTTTAATGAAACAAGGACTAAATGCTACTCGAATATACCCGATTAGGCCTCCCTCGGTAGCGGCTCAAGCCTAGGTTCGATCCCTCGGTAGGGAGCCCTTGAGTGCGTTGCTTGCGCGATACGGTGACACACAAATATACATCACCGCTACAACACTACACGATCACCCCTACACACGTGCTACACGCTTAAACATGAAAGTGGAAGGGTTTACTTTTTTTTTCCCTTATCGAACTGAAAAACTCAATTTTCCGATAATAAATATATGGAAGAGTTGTTGAGGTGGGTATGCTTGGTACACATATACGGTTCAACAACTCATACATATATGAAGAGTTAGCTAGGTGAGCTAAGATAGGTCGCGATTTTGCATGTAACAGGCAACAGCCAAGCCGAGGTGTGCCGTGCACTCTTGAGCTGGTTGCCATAATAAAATCGGCTGAGTGCCTTAAGTGCTCGCCTTAGTAGTCCGGTCAAGCTGTTAAGACCTTGATTGGTCAATAGTGTAATCATTTCGACAAAAAAAAAAAAAAAGCTACTCGAATAAATAGCAGTGATGTATGTTCAAACAAACAGACAGTAATATGTAGTCTTGGTTTTATTAAAATTTGGCTCACTCTATCAAAAGTTATTCTAATTTTAATGACAACGTGACTCAAGTACTAGAGAAAAGTAGATGAGTAAATAAATGGACTTAATACATTCTGATGATTTTATAAGTCACTGTTTTTTTACCTTATGTTCTACGCGGACGGTGTCGCGGTCAAAGCTAGTAATGAAAAAAATGCGATATTTACGCATGAGTCACGTGGAAACCTTCGAACTTTATTCTGACTAAGGCTACATAACAAACACTGTGAGACTTTTTTTTTTTACTTTATTTTTGGCAATTAATCTTTTAGATTATTGCTGCCATCGTCACGTAGTCGATAATATTACAAGCGTCGTGCAATCACTTCAATATTGCGTCGTGTGAATCAATATTCTAACAAGATGGTGGATCCCTTGTTAGAACCTGCTAGAGAGTTTTTGTGGCATCTCAGAATTTCATGCTCCGTGGTATTATTTTCTATTCACTTCACTTATGCACAATAAACTAACTAGATTACGTAAAATTCCACCAAATTTACAAAATATAGAGTCCAATAACACAAGATTATGAATAAAATATAAAATCCACTACATGACAGACTAAAATCCCGCCAAAAACCCATAAATGGACTTAATACATTCTGATGATTTTATAAGTCACTGTTTTTTACCTTATGTTCTACGCGGACGGTGTCGCGGTCAAAGCTAGTAATGAAAAAAAATGCGATATTTACGCATGCGTCACGTGGAAACCTTCGAACTTTATTCTGACTAAGGCTACATAACAAACACTGTGAGACTTAACGCTCGAATTACAGAACTTATTTTTTATGTATGTTACCACATTAGTGCAAAAATCAGTTTTCTACAAATGATCTGGGTAGTGAGCAGACTAAATAATTGATACTTAATTATGGCGGCATGTACCGAGGAATTTGTCGTTATTCATGTACATTTACTAATTTAAACTAGTAACACTGTCAACTGACGATAAAGAAGAATATTGTAAGGAAACCCGAGGTGGTATAGATTCATATCATAAAACAAGCCCAAAAATGATGTTTTTAGGAACACCGCATGTTGTTTCAGGGTTAGTCCTTGACAAATACATGGCTACTCGGGGAAAAATGAGTCAAATTCACGTTACAAAAAGTTAATGAGGTTGGATTTGTGCTAAAATCGTGAGTCGAGGCGTGTATAAGTACAAATGACTAGCGTATGCGGAACGACTCTTGAATCCGCACTCAACGGAATAGTTAATCTGTGAATTAACTAGCCAATGTGCACATTACCGAATTTTAATCTGTAGCAGTCACATACATAAATTATAAAATTAAACAAGACAGAAAATAGAGTTTTTGGCGGGATTTCAGTCTGTCATGTAGTGGATATTATATTTTATTCATAATCTTGTGTTTCTTGACTCTATATTGTGTAAAGTTGGTGGTGTTTTATGTAATATGGTTAGTTTATTGTGCATAAGTGAAGTGAATGGAAAATAATACCACGGAGCATGAAATTCTGAGGTGCCACAAAAACTCCCTGGAGGGTTCTAACAAGAGATCCACCATCTTGTTAGAATATTGATTGACACGACGCTTGATATTGTAATAATCGTACGACGCTTGTAATATTATTGATTACTCGACAATGGCAGTAATAATCTGAAAGATTGATTGCCAAAAATAAAGTTAAAAAAAAAAAGACAGAAAATACGTTGACAATATCTCGGTACTAATTGAACAACTATTATAAGCTGGTTTGGGATAATCGATAAAAAGTAATTGCAACTTTACGTAACACATATCGAATAACATTATTTCTTTTTTTTTTACTATCTGTGCAATTTTTTTACAAGTTAGGTCATTTTGTTGTCATGCAAGGATTGTTGAGTTCTTTATACTTACTCGTATTATTATTTATATTGTACTGTTTTCAGTAGAGGCTTTACTAATTATGGAGAATTTTGAGAGGATTTTTTTTTGTAAAGTCATACGGTGAGCAATCTGGTGACCTCAGTTGAAGGTCAGCGATCGTTGTAAAGAAGTTAGAAAGCTAGGCACTTTATCGTCTGTTTTATAACCTATACCTGAATTATTAATTTTTTTTTTCGAAATGACTACGCTTCTGACCCAACAAGGTCTTAACAGCTTCACTGGACCAGGAGAATTATTAAAAAAAAAACATCTTGCACCACTAAAGATCTCGTATTAGATTTGCAGATGTTTCGAACAAAACAACTACTACATTATAGTATTTAAACAATTTAAATTGAAAACTTGCTTTAAAAAGGTTACGTTTTGAATGCACCGCGCTCGCTGAATGTTCGCCATCTTGCTCTTTTTTCTCGCTTTGGCTAGCTTAGGTTAGACTTGCGAAAAAAGGATAACGCGAACTTGCCTCGAGCGAGTGCATTTATTACAAAACCTTTTTAAAGGAAGTATATATGAGCACGTATAGTATATGATAAGGAAAAATCCGTGTTTTAAACTTTCTTAATAATAACCAATAGGCGCTAATAAAAAATTAAGAATCTCGGTTGACAGAGAACAAGAAGTTAGTGAACTTTTTTATTTTTGCCTGTTTATGTATAGGAGATATATTTTTTTAATTTATTTTCATGAGAAGGAGAACTTCACGTTATAGAAATCATATGGGGTTTATATGTATTTTTGGGTAAATTATAAGCTTATATCTGCTAAGTTAATATTTATGTAATATAAATGATTTTAAAAAGCAAATGGAGTTATTATAATATATATAATATAAAAAAACTGTGTATGTACTTATTTACACGCGTTAGAAGTTATACTTCTTTGGCATAACAAGATCAAAATGTTTTAAATTTAAATCTATTTATCTATTTTTTTCTATCTATTTTATCTTCTTTTTGAATTTTTTGATACAAACAATTTTTATCTTTCGCTTTATTCTACATTTGTAGAAAAAAACGACACTACCAATAGAAAAAAGGCTTTTATTACATTGAAAGTTTTAATACAAAGAATTACAAACAACAAATACAAAGAAACAGAATGTTGATTATAGTTAACTTCAGGGTGTCGGTTTTTCGTAACGGTGTGCACGCGCATCGTAAAATTTACTCTCATCATTTTTCCCTAACGCGCCAAAAGAAGGTATAACTTTAAAATATATATTTGTTTTGTATAAATCAATATATTATTATTATACCTAAAATAAATCGACATAAAACCTAACGAAATATATCAAACTACCAGGATAACATAAACATGTGACAGGTCGCGTTTAGTACTAAAGTGCGCAAGAAAAAGTTGCCTGGCCAAGACCCATATAACGTGGCCAGATGCGTGCCGACCGACTCGTCTTGGTACTAGCGATCGCCTTCGGTAGTTTAATGACACTTGTTAGAACCTCCATCTTGGATTTTTTATTACGCACGCCCACCGGTTTTTTATACATATTAATTGTAATTTTAATTATCATCATTTCAATGTAATTTTTGTCCTTACATTAGATATATTAGTAATATTCATAATGTATATATATATATATATATATATATATGAAGAATAAAAATGTCATTTACGAGGAGAAACATAACGAATACATGCACATGGTAATTTTATATATAAAGAGTAAGCGTATAAGTAAAATTTACCAGATCTCGTAACAACTCGGTACTTTTATTTTGTAATATACTCGTAAGTATTTCTAATATATTTTTCTCTGCTTATTTCATTATAAACTGAGAGAAATGCTTAATTAAATTTTTCTTTTATTCATATTAATAATAGAGTACCTAGTAACTTTTAAATGACATTGTTAAGGGTATTAAGGGTAATAAGTTAAGGGTAATGAAAAAAATATCGACTACATTTTCCCATTTATAGTATAACATCATGCAGTAAATTTACGTAAGTTGGCAGAAAAGATGGAATACCACATTTCTCTTTATTAATCTATTGAGCTTTAATCAGACTCATAAAATCGCGCCCTTTTTTAATTATTTATACATTCAAAGGAATATGAGTTTAAATATAGAGCATCTACAAGTCAAAATACAAAGAAACCTCAGATTTTAAATAAATTCATAACAAAACTGGTACATGTAAAGGATCAAAATTAATATATCGCAGTATACACATTTATGTATGCGCATGCGTGGAACATGCACTCAGGTACGTTGGCTAGGCTGGTAGCGAACTAGCGACTGATATGACAATATTAGCATAGCCTATGTGTGTGCTTGCACTAGGTTGGTGCTGCGTTCAAACTAACTATCAACTCAAACAGGACAGTGACTTAATAGTGAATTATTATCCACACAGCACTTTGAGCATTAGCTCAAAGCTTACTTATTATAAGTAGACTTTAATTTATAAGAGCTTATTGACATTTCTATTACATTTTCATTATATGTTCAAATGTTTTATTTATTATATTACATATTGATCTAATTAGTAAATTGTAAAAGGTATTTTGCAGTGGTTGAAGTATGTCTATACCAGTACAACAATAGATCTTTATTTTATGATGGTAGTCGCTGTTTGTACTATACTTTGCAAGATTTTTTTTTTAATAAAAATATTTCCAATTATATTATATTTCATATCCACCACTCGTTTAAACTAATTTAAGGAACCTAAAACTGAGGAACAATTAAAAAACGTAAGAACATATATAATAGCTTTTTCATATCGAGTTATTGTATAAAGCTTACTGAAATAATTGGTAGCAATAAAATTAACGCTATACCAGACCGTAAAAGTATTTGTGCAAGCTAGCATATAACAAAGAGAATAAATTACTTGCCATATCACAGGCAAGTACAATATCGCAACTGAACGAAGCTTTGCGAATAACTATTTAAGTGTCTACGTATGTCAGTGTGCGTGAATGCGTGTTCGCACGCGTGGCTTTGCGTTTTATGACGTCACTGACAACTTTGTATCAAAGGGGACGGGTGAGATAAATATGAATGTACTAACGCTGGAAAACTAAAAGTCTGTGGTTTCTGATAACGACACTTTAGGTACTGACCGGGGCTTAGCACTGGCTTGTCTAGGCAACCATTTTAAATATCTATGGTTGACTTACGAGTAATAAATTAAGTTGTTATTTATTTTTAGCATATTTTAGTCGTTTATTATGTCTATATTACTAAAATTATACTGCTTTATTACCATATTACTTTGTCTATTATTTATTTCGTGGCGCGACGTATCCGGATCCGAATGCGGTGTTGCTATTCGATTAAAAAAGCCGAATTGTGAATGCCTATGTCAAAAACATACGCGATTGGCAATCGGCGTATTTTAAGCGAAATTTGTGTTAGCTTACCTAACTATGGTACATTAATATAAAATAAATTATATGTATTGTATTATCCAACTCGATTATTCCAAAATTGTCAATAAAAAAGACTTATAACTGTGGAAAAGTGGAATATATTCTAAATTTACAGTAAATTAAGGTCAAAACATAGCTATTAAAATTAAACATTGCACAATATAATTCTCACATGTACACGTAGAAACCTTTATTATTAATAGTTACTATGAAAATATTAAGTTACTCGCTTTAGAGTTGACGGTATCGCTTCAATCAAAGTCCATATTTAGGCACTAAATTATATTAGATATCAATACTGGACCTAGGCCATATTGATAATGCAACCGTTTATTAATAATTTAGTCATACACATATAACGAAAACTATATAAATAGATAAATTGTATTAACTAAAGAAAGGCGAAAATAACAAACAAAAAATTCTGGAAATCTTTATACACAGTATGACGTAACTAATAAGCGTATACATCTAACGTTAATTATTAGCTATAGTCTATAGCTATGTACAAAGAAATTCGAAACGATTTTCATCAACCATTGTAGTTTTGAGGGTAGTTTATTTATTTATTTTTTAAACTCCAAGAAGTTTTACACTAGAACAATACAGTACCTACATTTGGAAATAAAGACTCTATAGGGGTCCAATCTTCTTTATAGATATTCAATTCAAAGCATAGGCATAATTACCACGCCAGGGTATGATGTATGGTAGGGTATGGTGATTTTAAACACTGAGAAATCCATAGTTTTATATTTTCTCACATATAGTGGTACCACGTTCTGTCAATCTATTTTATTTAAAACACTAGCGGGCACGGCAGACGTTGTCCCGCCCTGATAATAAAAAAACCTTGAAGTTAGACACATGCTGTCGCTGACTTTTTTGTAGGCATTATCAAGCTCTACAACTTTTCTCTAGAACTCAATCATATATCTCTCATCGTTAAGGTAGCGTTCGTAAGAAACGTTTTCGTTCGACAGTTTTTTCATCGACTTACTTTTTAAATCCCACTACTACAAAAAGGTCTTTTCATTTTGCGGGTTAATGTATAACCTATGACACTCACAGATAACGTGGCTTTCTATTGGTAAAATAATTTTCAAAATCGGTTTAGTAGATACAGAGATTACCCCCTACAACGTCACAACCTCACAAACTTTACCTCTTTATAATATTAATCACTATAAGGTGTTCTTAAGTTATCTAATTACGTAATAACTTAAGACAGAAGGACCTTTAAGTAGGGACTTAATAAAGTAACTGATTTGGTATTACATAAATCTCATAACTTTTTACGGTAGAACTGAGTTGCGAGACTTCGTTTTTTTACAAGTTTTGATGGCATTGAATTGACAAATCGCTGCTCAAATCGCTTAATTATGTTTTATAAATGTAAACAAAAACTTTATTAAAAAGTCAAAAAGGATCAAAATTGTTTAATCACTTATGACGTCATAATGCATCCACGCGAAAAGACGCGACGCGACGGCTCGCTGATAAAGTATTAAAAAAATATACAGTGCGTCGATATAAATCAACTAGGTGTCTTTTAAATACCGTTAAATAAGCATAACAATGTCCCAAAAGCGATAACAATTAATCGACATTACTGCAGAGAAATTTAACCTTCCATCTTACGAAACCCCGTCCATTATCGGCCCGGGTACAGTTTTACATTTTTCGCAATAACCCTTCAAGGTGAAAACTGTATTTTTTTTCTGCCTCGATACCCGAAACCGGGTCAATAACTATCCTTGGGTGCGAGAAAATCTAATTGTAATCTTTTTTTGTGTATTTTATATTATATAAAGGCCTTGACAACGACATTATAGCCTTTCTGTTTGATATTTACCAATGCGTTGTATTGAATTTAACTGTATTGTTCTTGAAGTTTTTTTACCTTTTTTATATGGATTTATTCCAAACTGTCATTTCTTTTTTTCTAGCCCTTTAGTGCCTAAGTACCCACATAGTGCGCTTTTGATATATTCTATCTATCTCTATAATCTATCTATGTAATACCTTTAAACGAGCAATTCTTGTATATTTTATATTTTCAGGATATCGGAAACGGCGTCAGCGATTTCCGTGAAATTTAGTATGTATATGGTTTCGGAGACGATAAATCGATCTAGCTAGATTCCATCCATAAACAACTTTTTTTTCACTGAGCCTTCAATAAAAAATTATAGCAACAATATAAAGGTCAATTTCGCCGCCGCCGTCTAATAAAAATAGCTCAAATGGAAATCAGCTGCATCGAAATTCGTCTAACTCCAGTTCGAATCCGAGTGAACAGCAAAAGATATATCTTTTTTTTCCTAAAAAATGCTAATTTTGTGAGGCGAACCTAATAGTTTATTTTAATTTAAAAATGTTTTTTAAAGAGCCGAGCCAGGCTCGGTAGTCTATGTATTAATTATTTATGTTATTATTGTGTGTATACAAGATATAACAATGGTAATTATAATTTCCAGGCGAATGTACGTAATAGCAATCAAATATATAATCAATCTATTTATTGACATTCCCCACAAAATCAAAGACAAAACTTTTTACTAACGTAGTGAAATACAAGATTGTAAAGGCTATTATAAAATTTAAAAACACAGTATTAAGATATAGTTAGTTCTAGAATTTTAAGTTTATTAATTGCTATTATTCTTCATAAAAGCAAACGTCAAAACATATTGCTAAAATTATCAAACTACGAGATCTTAAAACAGATTATAAAATGTAACTTCAACAATTGAGTTTTTGGCGGGATTTCAGTCTGTCATGTAGTGGATTTTATATTTTATTCATAATCTTGTGTTACTTGATTCTATATTGTATAAAGTTGGTGGTGTTTTATGTAATATGGTTAGTTTATTGTGCATAAGTGAAGTGAATGGAAAATAATACCACGGAGCATGAAATTCGGAGATGCCACAAAAACTCCCAGGAAGGTCCTAAGAAGGGATCTACCATCTTGTTAGAATATTGACTTACACGACGCAATATTGAAATGATCGCGCGACGCTTGTAATATTATTGACTACGCGACAATGACTGTAATAATCTGAAAGATTGATACCAAAAATAAAGTTAAAAAAAAAATCACTTCAACAATTACCTGTACATGTCACGATTTTTTGCAATAAATGTTTACGATACTCTAATATATTACAGTACGAATATAAGCAGTACATGTACAATGAGAAAAGTACATTGACGTTATATTTGGGAACAATAACGAAGCCGAGATGATAATGACAATACATCTTGCCGCTGTACTAGGGTGCACATCCGTGGTTTTGCGCGCGCATTCATAGATAGACCGGCCTTGCGTGGCTGTTCAACTCTGTGACACACTTTTGAGTTGGCTTGACGCCGTCGCTATAGTCAACCTGAAAAGAGCTATAATACCTACGAAATAAAGTACATATTTCATTAAAACTGATGACGTGTATAGTTTTAATTGAGACAACGCACCGGGCGTCCTATCGCAAAATTTCGAAATATAAAATTTCCAATTTGGCGGTTCACTTCTTTCATATTTGCGTTGGGGCGACGTTTTTGGTAATTAAGTTTTTTTTTTTTAAATTGCATTATTAATCTTGACAATTCAATTATAGATACGTTCAATATAATAAAACATTAGAAACACAATAACGAATTTTATTTTTTAATAAGTAACAGATTAAATATATTCCTGTATATTATTAATTTTCAATGTCATATTAGAGTTGAACACAAATTGAAAACGTGGTTGATAGAAACTATATTAGAATGATATAATTAACATCTTATTCGACAATATTAGAGTTTCATAAAACTTCGAAGTGTATTTATAAACTAATCACGCTGTACCAGGATGGCATAATTATCGAGAGGTAAATTAAATATTACATAGTTCGTACGAGTCTTTTAATATTACAAGTAGTAGTCCGGTGAAGCTGTTAAGACCTTGTTAGGTCAATAGCGTAGTCAGTTTGAAAAAAAAAAGAATTACAAGTTTTTTTAAACTCCATTTTTGTCAAATAATGTTTCTAGGTCATTAGCGTAGTCAGTTCAAAAAAGGAAAAAAGTTAGCAGCTCGCTTGTTTAGAACCTTCCAGGGAATTTTTATGGCATCTCAGAATTTCATGCTCCGTGGTATTATTTTCCATTCACTTCACTTATGCACAATAAACTAACTATATTACGTAATACACCACCAAATTTACAAAATACAGAGTCAAATAACACAAGATTATGAATAAAATATAAAACCCACTACATGACAAACTAAAATACCGCCAAAAACTCATAACAAGAGTTCCTACGAAGTACTACTACAACCTTTTCAAACAAATTTCGATACGATAGTTTTTTTTTCTATTGTACATTGCATTTATGTCTGTTTTTATACTTAAAATGGGTTTATTCATTTAACAAGGTATGTTCTTTTATTAAATTATTAACATTTCTCTCGACCTTTGTTATCTCTCTTACATTTATTGACGTCAAGCCATCTACATCAACTACAACCTTGAAGATCTCTATTATCTAAACATTTTGGGCGTTTCTGTGGTAAGTAATAGAAAACGAATCTGGAAATAGAAAACAAACTACATACTGCAGTTCGAATTTTGAAGTCCTTCAATCCCATAGCATAGGATTCGTTTTTATTTGACAACTCTTTTTAACACCCTTTTATTTTTTTCACTTTTTATGTCTATGTAACGGAGTCTTTTTAGTTTTCACCCACTTTCAGACGTCTGAATAATCTGAAATTACGCACAAGAAGAAAAAACGACATCCAATTTTTTTTAATACCATTGGTGGCAAACGAAGATACGGGTTGCCTGATGGTAAACGATCACCGCCGCCCATGAACACCTGTAACACGAGAGGAATCATAGATGCGTTGCCACACGTTGTAACACTAAAGCTCGTCTATGTTTATTAAAAAAATATAGAAAATCAGTCCAAAAGTAGAGAATAAACAGCATGGTAGTAGGACTTTTGACATAAAACATCTATAGACGGAGGATAAATCTGATTGTTGGCGTGGCGACGCAAAACACGAACTTTGCACTATAAACTAAATACTCAAAAACATTTGCAACTTTATCTCTATAACATAAGATTCAAACTGTTTTGCCGTGCACGTGTACTACTAGGGTTACGCGGCACGCGCCGACGACCTAGTGTTCTTTGATAAATTCCGCCAAACACACCGCACCAGCGCTTGAATTTTTTTTAATAAAAATGAATAAAAATTCATTATTTTATGGAACTAATTAGTGATACTTTAACTTTTCATTATGCCATAGCTGATTTCTGTCGTAATCTCATCTTTTAGGCATTATAACTAACAATTTCGATATTTCACATCTGCCAGGCGTCTCGTGATGGCTCAATTTTTTTTGACTTAGCTAGCCACTAACTCCAAGTTGAAAATATGTCTCCAAAACACGTTGGTGTCTTCCAACATCTATTCTCACGAACAAGTCTCCCTCTAGATTTTCTATGTCATATAAAGATTACAAAAATTATTCATAATATCTAAAATAAATAAAATCATATATTAATGAAATATATACTAGAGATATGATTAACACTCAATAATCATTTGCTATCAATCTGTTATCACAAAGTGACTTTTCGTATGTTTATCTAATTTTGATTATAATTCAATTGTTTGTTTTGTAATGTTGTTATCAATTTATTGTACAACTAGCCTCTGCCCACGACTTCGTTCGAATAGTTCGAATAGTTCGAATAGTTCGAATAGTTACTATGAGTTAACGCTAACACGCACCGGAAGCTCTCAAGAGAAAATACCCCGATTTTGAGACATTCTTCATTGGTGTTCCGCTCCTATTGGTCTTAGCTTGATTATATAGAGCCTATAACCTCCTCGATAAATGAGCTATATAACACTGAAAGAATTTTTCAAATTGGACTAGTAGTTCCTGAGATTACCTTCTACAACGTCACAAAGTCACGTCGCAAACTCATAAACTTAACCTCTTTATAATATTAGTATAGATTATTATAAAGAATACTAACACAAAAATTTTCTTATAAATACTGGCAACTAGCCGCGGCTTTGTTTGAGTTGATTATAACACAGTACCCGACTTTTGATTTGTTACGTCGTGAAGAAGATAGACTTATCTTTGTCTATCGCAGATATTACCTACGCTGCACGATAGAGAGAACGCTTTACACAACCGAAGTTAACCGATCTTAGCCGAACGGCTCACTCTTCTACTCGACATGCCAAATCAAAGGCCGAGTACTGTAATTACATAATCTGAACGTAGATTTAACTACTGGTCATAATTAATAAATTATTTAACTTTAATACAATTTTTTGGGAACAAATATTGAACTTGATTATATCACAAATATTACACTACCAATGCCCGTGACTTCGTCCGCATGGAACCTGATGTACAAAATAGTAACTAATAAAGTCATCTGAAAGTATTAAGTCTAATTACTAATTACTTTTCTATCTTACTCAAGTCGCGTCGTCATTTAAATTAAATTTACGTGGTGCACCCTGCTGATCAACGAACGAGGCAATGGCGATAGCGGGGTGGTAGGGTTTTACAGCCCGCCTGGGTCGCAACCACCATGTATATGGCGAAAAAGCCCGTCATAGTGACTCGTTTCTGCGCGTCGCGTTTCGGGATCAGCCTGTGCATATCCAGTACCGGGTGACTTTCGTCATTATGGCCGGCATGACAGCGGCGACCGGCGATGGATAATCTGTCTCTCGGTGGTTGCCGATGTTTTTGGATTGTACTATGCTTAACATCAGGTCGCTCTTCAATAAAAAAAAAAATTACAACAACTTTTGATAAAGTGAACCGATTTTAATGAAACCGAGACTAAATATTACCCGAATATATGCTTTATAGTTTTCTTGAAGTGGTTTTATCATAAACACAATATTTTAACTGTGACGCGTACAAACAGACAGACATACATTTCTAAAATTGATTGAAATGTCATTTTATTACTTAGACACCTGCAAGTTTTTTACTTAAATCTAAAAATTACAACCACGTTAGATTTACGTTGTTATTATATGTATAGAAGAAGATTATTAGTAGATATTAGTCAGGTAAAATTTAACTTCGATTAATCAATATTACAGAACTTTTTTTTTCCAATTTTTTGTACACGTAACACGTATAACAAAAGGCTCGTAGTATAGCGGTCTGTGTGTATGTAATATTGCTATTTTTATTGAGCTTCTTATGAGGCCTTCATAATTAATAAACTATATGTAATTATTGCTCGGAGTGTGAAAACCAGACTAATTTTAATCTACAAGTTGTGAAATTTAAATAATTCAGCCTATAATTTTGTTTAAAAATTCATTAAAGCACATAGTTATTACTGTTTTCAGTTTTTACTTTTATTGTCAGTCCATATGACTGCCTTGAATTAAAAAAAATTGATAAAAATAGCTCGTTCTCATTTTTTTTTTAATTGATAACATTAAAGCTCTACTTAGCCACTACAAAAAAATGATTAAAGAAAACAGTTGAGAAACTGTGTAGGCAGAGGTATTTAACTGTTTTCCCTCTGCCTATTTATATAAGAATAGAAAACTAGTCATCATCCAACAGCATAAATTCGGTCATAATTAATTAATTTTTTGAAATCTCGATATTAAGGAAAAAAACGCAATCTTTGCCAAATCTCTTTATTGATAATACTAGAAAAATTAAGAAAACTCATTTGAGAAACAAAGGACGAAGATGTTTTATTACTGTTTAGTCTCTGTGTGTTTAAATATAAATTGAACAAAACCTTAAAATAAGAGAAATACTTTCAATTACTAAGTACTTACTTTAACGTGTCGATTAAATTCCTTCAATATGATCAGATCGATATTATTACACGCAAAAGGTAGCAACTACAAGTTTCAACTTCGCTTAGAATCAGTGACGTAACCTCCAAACACTAGTATAATATACTAGATAGTACGAAGTATAAACGCAAACAAAAAGCAAGTGTATATACATACGTACGTCGTCGCTTGCGCAACATAGGGCTCGCTGAGCGTACGCGTACCGTCAGCAGCTGTACAAACCTTTTTTTATTTATTCTTGTCAAAATAATTAGTATAATATTAATGTTTTTTTCTCGAACTGGCTATGCTATTGACCTAGCAAGGTCTCAACAGCTTCAGCGGACTACCAAGGCAAGCGCTTAAGGTACTCAGCCGATTTTATTTGGGCAACTAGCTCAAGCGTTTACAGCACACTTCGACCTGGGTTGTTGCCTAATACCGCGCAGCATACTCTGTTTGAGTATGCTGTGTGGGTGGGACAGCGTCGCTTTCTGGCAGCGGCGGTAGGGTTGGATTTGTCGCTGTCGAGCGCGGTTTCGGCCATCCTCGACAATGAAGCCCGCCTCCTCCCACCACCGTTACCGGACCTGAGGGGATGTAGTCGGGGGGCCCATCTCCTCATTGCACGGGTTTGGCGAATGAGGGTAGGCAGCTGGTGTGTGCTCAGTCTGTCTCTCTATTAGGAGGGAGCCCGGCGGCCACCTTCCGCCGGGCGAACCGTTGGGGCGGCTATCCAAGGGGACCAGCGTAGTTCGATTCCTTGCCGCCCCAACAATACGGTTGGACGGTACACCGTGGGGATTTAGTCTATGTGAGTCGGACATAACCCATCCTTTCCCCCGAGAGGGATGGGGATCTTCTTGGAGATCTACCTATCCGGGCAGCATAGGTGTGAATGCCTGATTTCTACTAACTTAACCGCCCGGTGTTCTTCTTGCACTAATGTGCGCAGGAACGGCCTATGTAGTGCTTCTACCTGATCCGGCAGGTATTGACCTCTCATCAGGGCCCCGATATGTGGTCTAAAGAGGGAAAACCTTGGCCCTCCCTGACGAACTGATTTGAGGCACAATGAAAATTGAGTTAGATTAGCCTAGTCCACGGATCGGTAACCTTTTGAGTTGAAAGATCCAAAGACAACAATTTACAAAACTTTCAGAGTTTTTAAGGAGCCACAAAAAAGATTCTTGCCAACAAAGAAATTATACTACTTGCATAAACAAATTTTTGGATAAAGAGAACTAACCTATATGTTCATTAAAATAATGTCTATTTATTCACATAAATATAACTAGTTTTTTTTGTCACAACCAATTAGATAATACATATGGTATCATTAGATAATAATTTATTAATTAAGTAAGATATAAAACATTTACTTACAGCATTAACTTGGACTTCATTAACAAACAGTATGCAAAATATAAACCAAAGCAATGAAAGATAGAAATGATGCTTAATGTTTGTTAATCGATTCAGAACGATTTGTATTTTTTTTATTATATATAAAATAAAAAATTGAGCACATCACAGGATGCCTGGCAGATGTGAAACATCGAAATTTTTTTCTATAAGTTATATGCCTAAAAAAACAAATTACGACAAGAATCAGCCATGCCATAATAAAAAAATTAAGCATTACAATTTTCTTTTATAAAATAATTACTGTTTATTTATTTTATTAAATAAACATTTATTTATATTAAATACAAAAATTCAACTAAGTGCAGACGCGGTGTGTTTGGCGGCATTTATCAAAGGCGCTAGATCGTGGCGCGTGCCGCCTAACACTAATATAACGAGTGGCCGACAAAACAATTTCAATCATATGTCTTTATAGATAGGGTTGCAAATGTTTTTGAGTATTTCGTTAATAATGCAAAGTTTGTGTTTTGTGCCAAGCCAAAATCAGGATTACCTGCACCTATAGATGTTTCACATCAATAACATTTGCCTATATTCACATCCAGGGAGCCGCAGGTTCCCGCCCCTAAGCCTAGTAAGATACGAAATATACGTTTATATTCGTGAGGCTCACATGCCCGAATGCAAACCCAAACGTGACTATTGCTTTTTATTGACTACTAGCCTCTGCCCACGACTTCGTTCGCGTGGAATAGGTACTTTGGGCTAATGTTAACACGCAGCGGAAATTCTCAAGAGGAAAAAAAATGTGGAGTCGTGGGACACCAGGTAGGAACTCAAATTAGGAATTCAAATTATCAATTAAAATAAAAAAATATGTCTCTTTATTTTTGGTTGACAACATAAAATTACATAGAAATAGAAATAATTATAAAAAAGGAGAAAGAGAAAGGTATGATACACTACTCGCTTGTGTATACGACTGTCGCGCTTGCGCACGTCTCATTTAACGGTTTTATTCCACGCACTTTTCGTTACGGTTTTACTATTACATTTTTTTGAGTTCGGTCGCGCAGCAAAATCCCTATCTCCTCCAAGCCTGCCGTGAGGAACTTCGTTCCAAAAACACCCCATTTATTAAACATTCTACATTAGTGCTCTGCTCCTATTAGTCTTAGCGTGATGATATATACTCTGTAATCATCCTCGATAAATGAGTTATATAACATTAAAATAATTTTTCAAATCGGACCGGTAGTTCCTGAGATTACCCCCTACAACGTCACAACATCACAAACTTTACCTCTTTATAATATTAGTATAGATTGAAAGCGCCTAAAGTACTGTTTACTTATATTATTTGACCGCTTCAAGCCCCAACAAAGGAAGCAATGAACACTTTCCAAAACATTGTCTCACCATGGACTTGACCGCAAAATGAATATAGGAAATGTAAATATACTTTCTACAAATGTTTATTTTGCCAACGTTACATCACACCCGCCATTTTCCTTATTGCAACACCTAATGGTCATATCTGTATGAAAGTGGTGACGACTCTGTGTGTAAAGAAATTTCCGATACTCGGTAATACAATGTAATCGTAATCGTATATTTACTGTCTCTTAGACTATTTTGACAAAAGTTCCGTATTTCCGATAAAATCAATCATCTATACTGATATTAGTACCTGGCTGACCGAGCCTAGCTCGGTGCTGGAAAAAACATTTTTAAATTAAAATAAACTGTTAGGCTTGCCTCACAAAATTAGCATTTTTTCATAAAAAATATCTTTAAATCTCTTATGATTATAATACTAAAATTGTAGTCCGGTGAAGCTGTAAAGGCCAAAGAATCAAGGCCAATAGAGTAGTCAGTTCGAAAAAAAAAAAACTAAAATCATTTATTTCATTAAAATAAATTGTTAGGTATGCCTTACAAGATTATTAAAAAAAAGAAAGAATTATATACTGTGGGTTTACTTATTTTCGAAGCAACCAATTTCCATCTGAGCTATTTTTGTTTTGACAGCGGCGTCAAAATTTACCTTCATGTTTTAGCTATATTTTTTCATTGCCTGAAATTTCAGTAAAAAAGTTTTTTATGAATAAAATCTAGCTAGACCTATGTATCGTCCCCGAAACTACCTACATACTAGGTTTCACGGAAATAGAATATAAAGATATACAAGAATATGTATATATATATGCATATATATATATTCCAAAAGAAGTAAAGTTTGTGAGTTGGTTACGTTGTGACGTTGTAGGGGTTAATCTCAGGAACTACTGGTCCGATTTGAAAAATTCTTTCAATGTTATATGAAATATGTTCTATGTTCAATGATAATGAGATTTTAATGAATCAAAGACGAAATGGTAGTCAAAGATATGCTTAATGTTTCTCTTGAACAACTTTTATCATGAAAGCGGCATTTTAGCACTGATGCGTGTTCATACAAACAGACAGAAAGTCAGACGTTACTAAATATGATTGAAATGTATTTTGTTACTTATTTTTAAACGTCAGTAACATTTATTTAAGAAAAACTAAAAAAAAATATTATATGTATAGATTAGAATGTTTAATCTCCCACACCCATGACCGTTCACTATGAAATTCGGCCCATTGAAGTGTTCTCACGTGTAGTCCGGTGAAGCTGTTAAGACCTTGCTAGGTCAATAGCGTAGTCAGTTCGAGGAAAAAAAAAGTGCTCTCACGCGGAGAACATTTTCAATGTGTCAATTTTACTATAACTCATCAGTAGGTAGCGTTACAGCGCTTCATATTATATACAGTTCGAACGATCATTATCACGATTAGTGTCTATGTTTAGATAAATAAATGAATTTTTTTAGACTATGTGAATATTTCTACAGTCATAACACTAAAAAAATCACTAAAAACATTCAACAAGGAAGTAAAATACATGGCACATATACAATAAAAAAGAAAATAAAATCTGAAATGAGATCCTATATCAAAACAACGTAAAATACTCCGTATATTCCAAATTCAAATTCGAATTGTACGTGTGACGTCAGCGGCTCGCGTGCGCCCGCGCAGCCTTGTAGCGCTGTATAATAAGGCTGTATCAAGCATGAACTAACATCTAACTCCTTATTAGGTATAACGTACCTTATTTTTAAATTTTAACTGTTTAAAAAATAATAATTTTGATAATGCTTTGACAATATTTCTCAATCGACCTCGTTCATATTTTAATGCCTCAATGCATCGGAACGTTCGAAGGTAGGCAAATAAGCAATAAAAAATATAAAATTAACTTATAGGATACATTTCGTGCTCTTCCTTAATTACAAAACAGCCTTAAAAGGAGCAGAATCTTTTTTTTTAACAAACTTCTAGTAGATTGTTACTGCCAATCTCGAGTAGGTAATGATACGACAACTTTCTTGCGATCTTCTCAATGTTCCAACAAGATGGCGGCCGTCTTGTGAAAACTTTCCAGGGAGTTAAATGTAGCAAGTCAGAATCCATGTTCCCTGGTATTATTTCTATTCGACTTCACTTGTGCACAATTACCAAACTATATTATGTAAAGCACCACCAACATTACACAATATAGAGCCAAATAACACAAGGTTATGGATAAAATATAAAGTCCACTACATGGCATTCCAAGATCCTGCCAAAAACTTCAAGGCAGACACTTATAAGTCTAACATATTAAAAAAAACGAAATTCTCCTTCGGTAAAACATTAACCAATATAAACATACTAGCCTCAGCTCGCGACTTCATTCACGTGGAATAATTACTTTGGGCTAACGCTAACACGAAGCGGAAGCTCTGAAGCGGCAAATACCCCAATTTGAAAAAAAATCTTCATTGATGCTCCGCTCCTATTGGTCTTAGAGTGATGATATAAAACGCACAACCATCCTTGATAAATTATCTATATAACACTGAAATAATTTTTCAAATCGGACCAGTAGTTCCCGAGATTACTTCCCTACAACGTCACAAACTTTACCTCTATAATATTAGTATAGTTATAAGCATTAAAATTCCACAAATGGAACTTCTATTATTCTATTTTTTTTAATTGATTCAAATATTGGCAAATCTCATTATATATTCTACATCGTAATACTGTAAAATAATTCAACGGTGATCAAGTTTCTTCAGTGTTTAGTTTCTCCATTAGGAATTGAGATTCCTTTACAGATCAGAGACAAAACAACGCAACGGTCAGTCACGGTGGCAGTCGCGTGCGCAAGTAACCTCGAAGATCTATGCATAAATGTATATTATTGCCTCTATCCACTTGTAGGGTAACGTGACATTTAATTTTGAGCCTAATTTAAAACGGAATATATTCTTTAAAATCTATTTCACTACCTAAGAAACGAAAATGGAGTGCATTTATACATATAATAAAAATGTGAATCTAAAGTGTCTGTATTTTTCGATTTTCGAGAATAAATTGTTGCAGGTGTCTAGGAATAAGTAATAGAATACATTTCAATCATTTTTAGAAATGTCTGTCTGTCTGTTTGTATGAACACGCATCACTGCTAAAGTACTTTTTTTTTCTCGAATTGATTACGCTATTGACCTAGCAAGGTTTTAACAGCTTCACCGGACTACATATAACAATAGTACATAATACACAATACATATACAATAAAACACATAAACAGTCATTCTTTTTGTAACGAATTTGTAATGCTTTATATTTTCACTAGCCTCAGCCCGCGACTTCGTTCGCGAAGAATAGTCACTTTGAGCTAACGTTAACACGCAGCGGGAAAGGAAAAACACCCCGATTTTGAAACATTATTCAGTAGTGCTCCGCTCCTATTAGTTTTAGCATGATGATATATAGCCTACAACCATCCTCGATAAATGAGCTATATAACACTGAGAGAATTTTTCAAATCGGACCAGTTGTTCCTTAGATTACCCCCTACAACGTCACAAACTCACAAACTTTACCTCTTTATAATATTAGTATAGATTATGCCGTAACTCTCTTAATCTATTCTTTTATGCATATAACTTATACAAACAATTTCAATGTTTCACATCTGCCAGGCGTCCCGTGACGGCTCAATGATTTTTCCCTTCGACAGTTGTATCGTGCTAAGTAATTTTTGTCAATGCATATCGCGTGATACTCACCTAATAGGGTGAAGGTCTCTGATTATTGAATGCCTATAGATAATTATACAAAACAATAATTAATATCGTATGCGATGTAATCTTCTATTGCAGTTTTGTATAAAATTAATTTGTGTATTTTACTGTAGTTTTTTTTTTTAATTAACGTATATACGAACTAGCTTTCGATCACGGATTCGACTGAGTTATCCCTGGACTGTCCAAATAAACGAATGTAGACTTTATAGTGCACTGGTTAATATATTGTCGGCGGTAAAGTTTTAAAAATACAGTATCTTTTATTAAAGAATTAAACTATAACTAATTATCTATAAGTACTAATATTATAAAGAGGTAAAGTTCGTGACGTTGTGAGTTAATGAGTTTGTGACGTTGTAGGGCGTAATCTCAATAACTACTGGTCAGATTTGAAAAAGTATTTCAGTGTTATATAGCTCATTTATCGAGGAATGTTATATATCATATGGTTAAATATCATCATGCTAAAAGCAATAGGAACGGAGCACCAATGAGGAATGTTTCAAAATCGGGTTTTTTCCTCTTGAGAGCTTTCGCTGCGTTTTAGAATTAGCCCAAAGTAACGATTCCACACGAACGAAGTCGCGGACAGAAGCTAATGTAATACAATATTATATTGAAGAAAGAGATGTTTTAATGTTAAATGGTTTATAAGAATAAATGGTTACAACAATCAGCCGCTAAAAATAAATAGCGAACAGCGGTGTTGAGTTGCTCGTGATTAAAAAAAGCAAACTAAATTGAAACATATAAATTGTTTAATAATAAAATGTTAAAGTATGCAGTGCACAAATCATATAGAATACCTACAGAGAAATTCTGTTGTGTAACTCCGAAGAGACATTTTTTTAAATGGCTAAATATTTCAAATCATGATCCGTCATGTTGAGATCTGGGTCCTTAACAATCTGCCGACGGGATGACCTCTGGACTTAACAAAACGATAACGGTTTACACTCACTACAAATGAATAAACCTTATGAATCACTGGTCAATGGACAAATTATCTCGAAATTTAAAAACACGCTAATTTGAGATCTGGTTATTAGAAAACAACCGAGGGGTTGATTTAAATTTAACCTATTCCTCGGAAACAGTACGCCCGTATAGTTCTTCGGGTAAAGCGTATCAAAATCAAAAATACTTTATTCAATTGAAACCCTGAGAAGGCCGTGAACGTTAAATCTACCACCAGTTCGGACAAAGAACACAGTCACCGAGAAGAAACGGCAACTATCCACAACCTTTGCTGTATCCATGACAACATGTATGTAAATCTTCGTAATGATCTGTTAACTAGTTAAGCCGTGAAAGTGTGACAGCCAAATAAACAAACTCGAATTTATAATGTTAGATAAGGATATTACACAATTCTCAATGTTTAAATATTCTGATCTATGGAATTATTGAAAATACTTTTTGTGACAGACAGCCTGTTTACTGAAAGGTATTAAATTTAAAATTACAAAGACATAATTAAATAATATGTCGTGTCATGTGAGTGGTAATGAATAATAAGAAATACGTGGTATTCTAGAAAACGCAAAACTACTCGAGGAAAACACATATTAAAAGGAATTCAGAAAACCTAAAAAGTGCAGCGCCGAACAATCACAAGAACTACGCACAGCATCGAAAAAAGAAATAAAGGAAACTCCACAATAACTTCAGAGAAAACTTGCTGTAATCTTATCTCCTTCAGGACTAATCTAAACCACAAACCAGTACTGTCAGGTTCTCTTTATAACTATATTTAAGATGTGGTCCAATCATGCCCCATAATTTGTAATTCAATTCATCAGACAGAAGAAAAAATATATCTAACAACTAAATGATAATGCAACCGAAATACACATGGTAAAAAATACAAAAAGATTATTTGTTACTTTGCAAATTGTATTTAAGAAGTAATTTGATTGATAAAGGTGTTACTTTGCGGAAATCCTTCATTAAATGTTATAGTTGACGTTACTTTGCACTTTCGACTGGAATTGATTGGACGCTGTCATATCTTACTACAACAAAAAAGGTTGAATGTTTGAACTGTCACAGTGAGATGTGGCAGCGGCCAATCAATTCTAGGCGGTAGTGCAAAGTAACGTCCAGTCTATTTTTTTTTTTATTAAGTGGGACGAGTTGTTGTCGCCCCTCGCCAATCTTCCTCTGCCACGGATAGGCAGAGACCTTGGTTGAGTATTTGTTTATTTGGTTAGCTATAACTAGTATACAGTAACGTAGGAGACAGGAACCCCATTGTTTATAAAAAAAGTAACAAAATACCTAATAAAGATTATTATTAGCTTTAATTTTATTTCAAGATTATTTGTATTGAGTTTTAATCTATTCTTTTAGCATTCTTGTTAATTTATCTATTTTTATTTTTATATTTATTCTAACTTTACTACAATGTTTTTTTATAATTCTTTTTACTTAATTTAATCTAATTAGTTAGTTGTTTATTTTGTAACGTTTCCGGCTGACTCTTTTTATATAGTAGTCCCAAGCTGGATACGTTTTTAGACTTACTATTAATTTATAACTATTAGACTTATTATTTCCTTCACGAGTCATCATCCTTCACGAGTCATATAGGACATATATATAGGAGTTGTTGAGGCACGTATGCTTGGTACACATGCATGTTTCAATAACTCATATACATATATCTAGATAGCTTAGCTTAGGTTAGCTCGATTCTTTCCGACGGACGGAGGAGGCAGCCGGTGTGTACCCGGCTGTCTCCTTACAAGACGAGGTCCGGCGGCGGCACTTCTGCTGCTGGGCCAACCGCCGGGGCGGCACGATGAAATCTATAGAGATCTCGTGCCGCCCCAACCATAGCGGAAGACGTACACCGTACCGTACCGACGTACCGTGGGGTTTTAGTCCGTGCGAGTCGGACATAAGTCGGGTATCCATAAGGGATTTCCCAAAAAAAAAAGAAATCGCGATTCTTGCACAAAACAGGCGACAGCCGAAGTGTGCCGTGCACCCTGACGTAGTCGCCCAAACATCCCAAATCGGCTGAGTGCCTTCAGCGCTCGCCACAATATTTCGGTGATGCTGTAAAGACCTTTAGAGGTCAACAGCGTTTTCATTTCGAAAAAAAAAACTTATTATTAACCACTTTAACATTAGAAGTCTTTCGATTAAGATTAAAAAATATATAATCTTAAAAATGCCTATAATTGCCCACGCTCCTTTCATACTCTTTTTCTTACATGGCGTGTGTTATCAACAGAGCCGGTCCATTATCTAATAGTGAAAGTGCGTAGTGTTTTTGGTTACTCTCGAATTTCGTATGCAATTATACTGATATGACAGGGTTGCCCCTAAAATAAAAATTAATTATTTTTATCGAATTATTTTTTTATCGTATCGTAACTAAGATTGTAAATGCAAGAGTGAGTAAGAGAAGAAAGGTACATAGAATACCTATTACCCACAAGAAAAGTATCGTTCTCGTAGCATTCGTCAAATCTACATCAACGCAAGGGAAGTTAGGGACCAAACTTAGTATTATAGTATTTTGATAAAATAGTTCCTCATAAAATTAAAAGTGGCAACCCTATTCATGTGTCTGCAGTGACTACTGTGTTGTGTGCGAACGAGTCACAGATTAGAAAGATAAGAAGCTAAAACGGCTGTATACTGTAATTAAAACACAATAAATGTACAGTATTAATTAGGCACAACGCGAATTATAAAATATTGGATTTTCATGCGGTTTCTCACTGCTTATTTGATTAATCTTATGATTTTTGTCCGACTTGCATACAATCATCATATTTTTGGTAAAAACACTTGACTATAGCTCCTTTAGTATATATCCATTAGCTTCGTTTATGCAGATCTTAGTCCGGTAAAGCTCTGAAGGTCTATCAGGCGAATAGTTAGTCAAAACGAAAAAAAGTATGCAAGTCGACGTAATAGGAACGAGTATAAATACATTTAAAACTTTTTGGTAATCGCCTTACATTTTAAATTGTGCTTACTGTCTGACACAATGTTGGGGAGTTTTTGTCGGGATCTTAGGCTGTCATGTAGTGGATTGTATATTTTATACATAATCTTGTGTTATTTGATTCCGTATTTTGTAATTTTGGTGGTGTTTTACGTAATATAAGTTAGTTTATTGTGGATAAGTGATGTGAATGGAAAATAATACCACTGAGCATGACATTCGGAGATGCCACAAAAACTCCCTAGAACGTTCTAACAAGGGAACTACCTACCATCTTGTTAGAATATTGAAATAATCATACGACGCTTGTAATATTATTGTAATGTAACGTCCATTGAAACAAACATTGACACTGGCAAGTGCTTCTGCGGAGCCAGAACAAGAAAAAGAAGAAAACACAATGCTGTCACTATGTCTTATTAGAATTGAAAGTATTGTGTTGTAATTTCTTTTATACATACAACACTACTTATCACCCTAGAAGTTAGCGTGAAGATATCCTAAATCAATAAACTTCGAAAACACTGAAATTGAAAGAGTATCTATTTCAATTGTCCATGTTTTAAATTTCATGAAACAATAAAGTTTGTTTCTTTTTATTTTAAATAAAGAATACTTTCACTTTCATACGATTTAACGGTCAGTCTTTTAACGTGTTTCAGAAAAGTTTAATTTCGCAATATTTAACGTTATCATGGGAATGTCTACTTTAAACCATTCAACGCACACAAAGACGTACATACATCATAATCGTGTGAGTCAACTTTCGAATGAGTGAAAGTCGCCAAATATGTTTCGTCGGTGTGCGTGGAGGATAAAAAGATTCAAATTTCGAATACGGAAGTTACATTCGGAAACTCGCACGCGAGCTTTCTGTAATAATTTGCCGTAATATTTTATATATATATTGCGTTTCGTAATATGTTATTGTCTCGTTATGCAATCGTTTTCACGTATCGATAAAAGCTTGTAACTTTTTAAATTGTAATCGATTTGTTTCTGGAATTTCTTTATGATGCCATTTGAAAAACGAATTCGACATTAAATGTAATATAATTAGAAATTTTATGTAATTTCCAAACACTATCAAATAAATTTTTAGCGGGATCTTGGAATGTCATGTAGTGGAATTTATATTCTATTTATAATCTTGTATTTTCTAGCTCTATATTTTGTAATATTGTGCACAAGTGAAGTGGGTGAAAAACCATACCACGCAGCAAGGATTCGAACTTGCAACAAAACTCACTGGAAAGTTCTAACAAGACCGCCACCATCTTGTGTAATATTATTACGTTCTCGACAATGGCAATAAAAATGTACTAGAAATTGATTGCCAAAAATGAAATAAATAAAACATTATCTAAAATTGTATTTTATGTTGTTAGTTTTAGTTACTCCCTTTGTCTGATAGAATGCGCTGCTGTTAGATATATGTAATGTAATGTAATAATTCAATTCATATTAAAACTTATATTAGTACAATTAAATCGCTAAAACTAAGGTTTACCACAACTTTAATGTTAATTATTAAACGAATAGTAATGAAATGCCACAACTTTGTGAATAAACAGAAATATCATGTAAATATTATGTTAATAACTCCTTCGTCTTATTGTACGGTAAATGTCTTAATGTAGAGAAACTAATGAATTTATCGTGCATTAGTAATTAATTGTAATTTTACCAAATTATATATTATAGTTTCAAACTATTAATATACCGTTGTAAAAAATGAATAATTATATATCTTAGGAAGTAAATCAATTTTATCTCACAAGCGCTGACAAAACCGAGTGATAATGCCGCGAAAACAAGCGTCGAGTAAACATTTCATATTTTTACGTAACTCTAAATAGCCCACTATAACCTCAAACGCGACCAGTTAATAATATTAATAATCGTTTATAAAAAATCAGTGGAGATAGGTCAAGTTAAATTGGTTGTTGCAAACTAAGATGGCCGGCGACGCATATGTTCGCTCCGTCGGAAACAGCCGAAGTTAGCCGAGCGGGTTCGTAAGTGGGTCACACGGATGCACTCACACATAGATAGGTTAGGAAGCCACGCGACCATCGTCTCGTGATGAGTGCGCTCGGTGAAAAATGTTTTTTGTGTGTCGTACATACTTTTTTGTGTACGGCTCAGTTCTACGTGGGTTTTTCCCACACATATTCACACTTTTCACTGAAGATATGTTACACTGTGTGCTGAGAACACGTTATACATTAATTTTACTTTTAATTTATACCCAGCTTTACAGAGATATACCGGTATACGAAAATAAGATAAAAATAACTGAAAGACAATAAGAATAGAGATTTTTCTCCTAATTAGTTATATGTATAAATAATTTCTATTCAATTATTAATCTCGTTATACTGCAGAGTTTTCCAATATGTTAAATATGAACAAAATATAAAAAAAAAAAAATTAAATATCTACTTACATTGACAAACCTCAAGGAACATGCCGCGTCTTAAAAATGATTATGCTGTTTCGAAGCTCAAGAAAAACATTTTTAATATATTATTTTCGACTGTTTATATACGAATTAATAAAAAGATACAATTATTTCGTTATTGTAATAAATAATTGAAAAGTACTTTTGATATAATAACAAAACAATCTTGTAAATGTTAAGATATACAATTATATATGATTGCATTAATTATATACTTATATTTGGGAAATTTCTGTCTGTTTTGAAATAATCTAGTACTTATATATTTATTGTATTTTATTTTCTTAATAATGGCTGTACAATTTTATCAATCTGTATTTCGGAAGAGGTCAGCATCATTGTTGCAAATTGAGTTTTCGTAACTTCGTGACGATTAGTCATCGTAAATCACAATAAATCCGAAAATAATCTTCCATTATTCTTATTTTAAACTTAAACTAAGGTTTCTGCTAGTGGTCGCTAGATGTCGCTACACGTTTCAACAATAAAAATGAAAGATGTAACTTATTGGAATAATTCGATTTTTTGGCGGGATTTTGGTTTGTGGTGTAGTGGATTTTATATTTTATTTATAATCTTTGGTTATTTAACTCTATATTTTATAAAATTGGTGGTATTTTACGTAGTACAGTTCGGTTATTGTGCATAAGTGAAGTGAATGGAATACTATGAATTCTGAGATGCAATAAAAACTCCCTGGAAAGTTCTAATAAGGAGCCAGCCATCTTGTTGGAACATTGAAATAATCCCACGAAAGAAATTACTTGAAAATTAAGATAAAAAAGATGGTTAAAAATTTACGTAATATAGAAAATTTGGCGCGTATGCCTTTATATTAATTAACTTGAACATAAAACTCACTAAAGAATATACAAGAACCACATATATTGATAACTTCAGAATTGGCAGTATGGATTAATTCCTTCGCCTGTCCTATTGGACGAATAATATTAATACTGACTATAGAGCATTGATTGGCAAACTGGTCAACCAAAAGAGCTAAATATAAAACATACTAACCTGAAATATAATGAAACAGCTGTTTTAACTTAAACCTTTCTTTATTAGATATAATATACAAGAACCACATATATTGACAACTTCAGAATTGGCAGTATGGATTAATTCCTTCGCCTGTCCTATTGGACGAATATTATTACTACTGACTATAGAGCATTGATTGGCAAACTGGTTAACCAAAGGAGTTAAATGTAAATCATACTAACCTAAAATATAATGAAACAGCCCTTTTAACTTAAACCTTTCTTTATTAGATATATTTTTATCAAAATAATTAGGATTAAAATTACACTTTCGACCTTGTTTTTGCTCATTGCCTGTTTTGCGAGCGACAGTACGTATTACTTATCGTTACTTTCTAAAAATGAGCCTCTTTTCTAGAGGCTTGCGTTACATAAATGTATACTCATCTCTTACAAGATAAGTTATAGTTAATATTTCGTGTCTGCACTAAACACTTTTGGTGTTATGACAAAAAAATTAAATACGCATTGAATACTTGCTTTAAAAAGATTAAAATGAAATGCACCGCACTCGCTGAATGTTCGCCATCTTACTCTTTTGTCTCGCTTTGGTACAGTATAAATATGAGACACAGTACGGTACAGTACGGTTAGGTTAGATGCCCCGCTCGGCAGCGGTTCAAGCCTAGGTCCGTTACCTCGGCGTGGAGCCCTTGAGTACGCTGTTCAAGCGATACAGTGACACAAAACCTTACATCACTGCTATAACATCACACACATCACCTATACACACGTGCACGCCTACACGCTTACACGCTGTTTTTCTTTTTCAGAGAAATAAACGACGACACAAAATACATATAGGAGTTGTAGAGGCACTCATGCTTGGTACACATGCATGTTTCAATAACTCGTATACGTATATCTAGATAGCTTAGCTTAGGTTAGCTCAAATAGGTCGCGATTTTTGGACAAAACAGGCGACAGCCCAAGCGGAGATGAGCCGTGCATCCTTGAGCTAGTTGTCAAATAAAATCGGCTGAGTGCCTTAAGCGCTCGCGTCAGTAGTCCGGTGATGCTGTAAAGACTTTGCTAGGTCAATAGCATACTCAGTCCGAGAAAGCAGACGAAATAGCAAGCAGAAGCTGAAAAAAAATTATTACGAGAAAAAAACCCGCAAGTTTCCTTGAGTAAACATAAATACCGCTTATGTAACAGACCTTGGGTCTAGAATTACGTGTCGCCAGCCAAACTTGTATCTGTTTGGATGTTTATTGATTCAACTCTGGTACCTAGTAAACACGATCGATGTATTGTAAGGTAGATATATTCAGCGCATGCATTGATAGTTTCTCGCTTCGATTGTCATATATTATGCTTAGTACCTGGACGGCCGAGCCCAGCTTGGTTCTTTAAAATACATTTCTAATTTAAAATAAACTGTCAGTTTTGTTTCACAAAATTAGCAGTTTATATAAAAAAAAAACTTGTGTATGTACTTATGTACACGAGTTAGAAGTTATACTTCTTTGGCGTAACAAGATAAAAATATTTTCAAAAATTTAATCTTTCGCCTTATTCTACGTTTGTAGAAAAAACGACACTAGCAATGGAAAAAAAGTATTTAGTCAAAATGTTGACTATAGCTAACTTCAGGGTGTCGGTTTTTCGTGACGATGCGCGCGGCATCGCAAAATTTACCCTCATCATTTTTCCCTAACGCGCCAAAAGAAGTATAACTTCAAAAATATATTAGAAAAAGATATCTCTTTTGCTGTCACTCGGATTCGAACTGGGTAGAAAGATTTTCAAAGCAACCGATTTCCATCTGAGCTATTTTATTTTTGACAGCGCCGGTGAAATTTACCTTTATATTCTAGCTATATTTTTATTGCCTGAAAACTCAGATACAAAGGTTGTCTATGAATGAAATCTAGCTAGATCGATTTATCGTCCCCGAAACCACCTACATACTAGGTTTCACGGAAATCGCTGACGCCGTTTCCAAGATCTTGAATATATAAAAATATACAAGAATTGCTCGTTTAAAGGTATTCAATGCTTTCACTCATGTTATGAAGAGAGATTAGAAAATTAAAATTCAATCGGGTATTAACCGAGACGAATACGAAAATAATATCACACAAATAACACTATCATAAAGGACAGAGGTTCCCGAATTTTTTAAGTGAAATTTTGATATTGGATCTTAGCCTGATCCCATGTATTCCTCCAGAGTGATCGAATTGTTTTTAAGTTAATACGAAAATCTTTCAAACGACTTTAGGGCTTCTCCAAGTTTCACTTCTATTGCTATTTCCCTTGAAGTCTTTCAAGTATTCCAGTTACGGAGTGTAAGGGGTGTCGAATAACATCGTAGAACTTGAGACACTCAAGCCAACCTCATCTGCACGTGGTGCACCCTGCTGAATAACGAACGAGGCAATGGCGAAAGCGAGGTGGTAGGGTATTACAGTCCGACTGGGTCGCAACCACCATGTATATGGCGAAAAAGCCCGTAATAGTGACTCGCTTCTGCGCGTCGCCTTTCGGGATCAGCCTGTGCATATCCAGCTTTTTGCAGGCCGGCATGACAGTGGCGACCGGCGATGGATAGTGTGTCACTCGGTGGTCGCTATTGTTTTTGGATTGTACAGTGCTTATCATCAGGCACAGTGCAGACATTTTGCTGAGCTACGATAAAAAAAAAAGTTACTTCCATACGACATGTTCTGGCGATCACAACGTCCATTTTCATTGACTTTAATAACATTATGTTCCTTTTATAACTTATGTAATTGTATAGTTAAAAATGATTATAAAACGTAAATAACTGACCTGCAATAACACAACATACTTGTGTATTACGTACATATAATTATCTGTACAGTAGGAAACGTGTAACTTTAGGGTTGGTACAAAAATCTTATAAATTCTGATATCAGCCATAATATTTCAGCAAACATTAATATCTAATCAGGTAATAGTGAATTTTAATATGCTGTTGAGAATTTCACAGTTAATATTTTGCCAATTTCGGTACGTATGAGTTTTTTAATTGCGTATAATGTTAGCAAGATATATTGTACGTGGCAACCTTATAAACACGCGAGCAATCTGCATCCAGCGGACATGAGTCATAGTGGTCATTAGATGCACTCATAGAATCAAACAATATTGAACTAACCACAGATTCGTGACTATATATATGAAACATAAGGAGTATATATATATTTCTCAAGCAATTTAACGGTTATTTTTATTACATTCCCGGAATAATTATAGGGATAAAGAATAGTACCTGGGCGACCGAGCCTAGCTTGGTTCTTTAAAAAACATTTTAAATTAAAATAAACTGTTAGATTTGCATCACAAAATTAACATTTGTTATAAAAAAAAATGTATCTCTCTTATAATCACAATAATAAATTAATTTTCTTAATTAAAATAAACGCTTCGGTTTATCTCACAGAATTAGCAAACTTTTATCAAAAAAAAATATAAAGGTACTCTTTTGTTGTCACTCGTATTGGGTTAGACTGATTTTCGAAGCAACCGATTTCCATCTAAGCTATTTTTGTTTTGACAGCGCCGGCGAAATTTCCCTTTATATTCTACCTATATTTTTTCATTGCCTGAAAACTCGGATAAAAAGTTTTCTATGAATGAAATCTAGGTAGATCGATTTATCGTTCCCGAAACCACCTACATACTAAGTTTCACGGAAATCGCTGAAGCCGTTTCCGAGATCCTGAATATATACAAATATACTAGAATTGCTCGTTTAAAAGTATTAGAGAATAAGGACTCGATTATTCAAATCAAATCAAATCAAATCAAAATCTTTTTATTACAGACAACAGTCCATTAGGTTAGTATATAAATAACTTAGAAACTAGGGTTAGTACTTAAATCTATTATACACAGACACAGAGTGATTATTTTTACAACGCCACAGTGTGTAGACGTATCCAATGTCCCAGTATGGGGCTGTCCCACCTGTCTGTTACAGTATTCGAGATGCTGTTGGTGCTGGCACGCACCCTGCGCATCATAGAGCCACATCGTTTGGCATGATGGTGTGAAAACCATTAATTCTCGCCTCCACGAATATACTTGAAGCGCTGCAGTAGCGCGGTAAACCCATCAGCACCCTGAAGTCTCTCCTTACTAAAAAAAATATTTTCAGCAATGTTCCAGGTTGTTACTGCCATTGTCGTGTAGCTTATAATATTATAACTACACTGTTATAATTTCAATATTCTAACAAAATGATAGCGTCCATGTTAAAATCGACTCGCTCGAAATAGTAACACCCTATCAGAGAAAACAGACGTGAAGTAACAGTGCTTGCATTGTTACGTTCCATTCGGTGAGTGAGAGCGCCAGAGATCCAACTTCCCTATTCTCCCTTCTCCTAATCAGGCTGGCAACGCATTTACGACTCCTCTGATGTTGTAAGTGTTTATGGACGGTGGTGATCACTTAACGTGATGTGTCCCATCTGTTCGTTTACCTCGTATAGTATTAAAGAAAACTTTCCAGTGAGTTTTCGTGACATCTCAGAATTCATGCTCCATGGTATAATTTTCGATCCACTTCACTTATGCACAATAACCGGACTATATTAAAGTGGTCCCAATATTACGAAATATAGACACACACAACACAAGATTATTAACATATGAAAGCCACTACATGACAAACTAAGTTCCCGCCAAATACACGTCCCTTTACTTGTCTCGTTTCTCCTGGAAAATATTCGTTTTCCGATAAAAAAATAATTTTCCAAATCGATGTACAAATAACGTAAAAAAAACATAGTTCCAAAAATAACAACCAGTATAGGTACCTTCCCTTTTTTAAATCAGTTAAAAATAATAACAAACTCATGCAAAACCGCGGACAAAGCTATAAGAATAAACACCTGAATACATTTCAAACGAAATAAGCTTACATCAAAAGATTTATTGAAGATAATGACTTATCAAAACTGACGAAGGTTATTTTATTCGTAAGACAGAGCAATCGGGTATTGACCGAGCCGACTATGAAAATAATATGACACAAATAACGCTATCATATAGGACAGAGGCTCTCAAACTTTCTTGTAAAAGGCGTCACTTATAAATTCACTTCGCTTTCCGTAATCTGATAATTATTTATACATTTGTGGCCTTTTTATTTTAAAAATAATTACACCAAATATAAATTAGAAATGTATGAGTAGACTAGCCTTTGCCCGCGACTTCATTCGCGTGGAATAAAGATATTTTTTTATTTCTAACACGCAGCAGGAGCTCTCTAGAGGAAAAAAACCCTGATTTTGAAACATTCTTCATTGGTCTACGGTATACGTTCCGAAGCGAGCGTTGGCGGACACATCCACCTTCTGGTCCTGCATCCACCTTCCAACAGCCCCCTCCCTCAACTCCTGTCTCTTCGCCTCAATTTCCCTGGGAGCCAGAGAGAGAGAGAGAATTCGTATACGGCGGCGAGAACTCCTGCTTCCAGCTTTCAGTGAAGGGAGCCGGCGATCGTAAAGGCCGCCGCCGAGGACACCGTCCGGCATGCCCGGATCGCCCCCAGTGTCATCGTCCGCTGCGCACTGTAAAGCGTGCTCAAGTTAGCGGCACCGAAGACATCTGCCCACACTGATGCCCCATCGGCGGCCATCGCCCACACGACCCCCATGAAGAGTCGAGGGCACTCGGCACCCTTCCCCCCTATGTTAGGGAGTACCCGGCCGAGTGCCGCCGAATGCGCGACCTATCTGAGCTAACCTAAGCTAACTATCGGTACATATATAAGTTGTTGAAACATACATGTGTACCAAGCATACATACCTCAACAACTTTTATATATATTTCGTATCGGATAATTTTCTAAACTATTTCAGTTCGATGAGGGAAAGAAACAAAATCCTTCCACTTTCATGTGTAAGCGTGCATGCGTACACGTGTGTGGGGGTGATATGTGTAATGTTGTCGCAGTGATGTAAGATTTTGTGGGCCTAAGAAGGGGCCTAATCTGGTACTTTATTAATCACTGTTTTCTTACATTAGGGTTACAAAAGGATGGAGTCGCGGGCACAGTTAGTACCTAATGTGTGTAAATGAATAACAGAACATATTAAAAGGTTACATCATATAAATTGTCACCGAGGTCAATACACGATTACTTCGTCTTGTACAACCTTCATGATTTTGATAATCATTTTATCTACAATGTACCGACTGACGTAAACGTGTACTTCAGTGATTATTTTGTTCTAAAAAGGTCTATTTCTATGACAGTGCAAGGTTCGGTAAAGCTAATGACACCCATTTATAATATTATCAGGATCGGTAGAAAAATAATTCACTACTTCCGAATGCTGAAAACCGTTTGCGATCATTCTGGAGCTGACTACAAACGTACCAGATACAATCGTTATAGAAGATAGAATATAAAATAGGTTGGAAAACACAGGAGAAAGATGTACTTAACTGTTTTTCTCTACCTATTTATACCAGGGAAAAGGTTAAACACTCGCAATACTCTAAGATATTATACTTCATAGTCACATTTGATATATAAAATAATAATATAAAAACAAATATTGTTAATAACAAAGAGAACCTAAGTAAAGTTAGTTCTAAGACTTTCAAAAGGACAAACACAATCGTAATAAATCTAGTTGACCTGTGCCGAAAGCTGTAACCGGTGACCTGGTGTATAACCTTCGATAATAAAACGGAAAATAAACCCTTTTATTTTATTCATAACGTTCTCACGTTCACTTTCGAGTGAAAGTGAAATCACCCGGCTGTCATTGACACCGTCCTTGAACACAGACACGTAGAAGATTAGGTATATGTTTTGTATTTTTGTAGATAATTAGGTCAAATATTAAGCATCTATTTTTTTAATTTACTTAGGGCGAGAATCGAGTGCAGAGTATCTTTCATAAATATTGCTACTGTCTAAACTTTCAGTCTGTATGTAGATGATATGATATTTTTTTTTGTTTATTTTTCGCAACCAATCTTTCACATTACTGCCATTGTCAAGTAGGTAATAATAATACAAGTGTCTTGTGATAATTTTAATGTTCTAAAAAGATGGTGTCCCCCTTGTTAGAACTTTCCAGGGAGTTTTCGTGAAATCTCAGTATTAATGTTCTGTGGTATTATTTTCTATCCACTTCACTTGCGCACAATTACTGAACTATATTACATAACATACCATAAATATTACAAAATATAAACTCGAATAACACAACTAATATCCCGCCAAAAACCCCTAAATTATATTATAACTAAACACATGTTTATAATAAAAGAGTATATGTTATGTAAAATACAAGCAGTAGTGTAAGTAATGTATATTTTAATTAATTGTACTTCAAATGCATTTTATAAAAAAAAGGTTCTCTGCACTTCTTCGCCAAATAAACTTTAACTAGGCTGAATTTCAAGTTCATCCGTTAGCGCAATTCGTTAAAAAAGGGGTACAAAGTTTTGGCTTTACGTATTAATATATAAGATATTCAATTTCACTTGTTTATGTTTTTGTAAGTTTAGAATACAACATTAAAATAACAGTAAAAAAAAACGGTCCAAAACAATAGTTTGACAATGACTTCGTATTATTGAATATCATTTATTTTTTTCCACGACGCGACGTTTGACCTAGGATTCCTTTGCAGTTAGGGATGCTATCAATATTGAATGGTTATAATCTTTTTAATAATAGAGTTTGAAGTAGTTGGTTAAATTGTATAAATATTGGTGTCGTTACATTTCAAAATGATCTAAATCGAATTTTTATAATTGATGTAACATGTTAATTTTTTTTAAGATTTCCAGTATCTATACACCGAAAACGATTCAGATTTTGTCGGTCATAAAGTTTTTTTATGAACTATATATTTTCCATGTACAAAATTGGAGAATCTTGAATAATCGAAATCAAAAATCAAAATACTCTTTATTCAATTTAGACCCTGAAATGGCACTTATGAACGTCAAAACTGCCATAGGTTTGGAATATAATCCAGTCATCCAGAAGAACCAGCAAGAAACTTGATTTGGTTTATTTTTTTATATATAATTACAACATAGTAAACATATAAGATTACATTCGTTTTTGGTGGAGACAGAGAGAGCACAGAGAGAGGCCTCACTTCCAGACGTCGCTATCGTTCACGTATTGATCCACCCTGTAATAGCGTTTATGAATTAAGACTCGCTTGACATAACATCTGAACTTACTATCCGGCAAGTCGGTAATGTGTTTTGGGACTTCGTTATAAAATCTAACACCACTACCTAAAAACTATTACTGGTCTTAGTCAGCCTTCAGTAGGTGGTAGAACCCCGCTGAAGCTATTTTTGGTTTCAGCATGAATGGGTCGGCTCCTCCGGGGTAGTACCACCCCTCTCACAGATAACCGACGTGAAATAACAGTGCTTGCATTGTTGTGTTTCGTTCGGTCAGTGAGAGAGCCGGAGGCCCACGTCCCTTCCTCTTTCTTGCTTTCCATTTCCTTCCCCTCTCCCTTCTCCCATATACAGTCTGGCAACGCACTTGCGACGTCCCTGATGTCGCTAGTATCTATGGACGGTGGTGATCACTTAACATCACGTGACCCACCAGTTCGTTTGCCTCCTTTGATATAAAAAAAAGCCTAAAACGTGAAGTGACCAGTTTGTTATTATTTCTAGTATTTACATTAAGTCGGTCTTTTACTAAATCCAGATTATCTATGTAATCACTTGAAATAATAAGGAACGATTAAAATTCGATTTAGTCTATTTTGAATTGTACCATTTACTAACACATGTCGAGGCCTATTGTAGCTCAGGGCTTGAGGGCCCCAAAACCTTTATACGACGGTATACACACCTGTATATAAACGGACTTTACTCTTAGTGCATTCGATTCAGTACGACTTACATTTATCAACTACTCTTGAAGATTATTTTCAGCATCAGAGTTGTGTTTACGCTATTCTATACTATCGAAAGGGTTGTGACCTTGAGGTCACCTAAATGTCGGACTGAGATTTAAACGACCTTGACCTCAATATAAAGTAAGTTGTCACCATGTGGTCTGTTTATAGCCTTGTGTTTTAAGGAAAACATTGAATTAAATATAGTGTTTATTTATTTTTGCTTAATATTAATATCGCAGGGTTGTATTGAGGCATCAGGGGTCGATGTGGGTTCTGTCCAAGGCTCTGTATTGTGGTTGAAGGTTTCTTATCAGAGATATTATTAACCCAGTCCAATAGCGATTTTAAAGGCAAATAATAAATATAGTGGAGTTACTTTTCTTCACAAAGACATAAAAATATATATACAATATGTATATAATTTAAATCTTACCTTAGCCGATTTGCCTACATAGGTAGAGACCATACCGAAGAACAAAATGTATACATATATATATATGGTCTTCACATTGAAGCTGTGAAGACCATTCCAGGTCAATAGCATTTTAATTTCTAAAAAAAAACACCATTTTTTCGAACGGCAGAAAAATTGCCTCTTCTACGTTATTTGTTGAAGACTTTTACGTATATATTTTATTGTAAATCAACACTAGATGACATTAGGCTATATTTTATTGATAAATTTAAATTTGTATTTGAACCTGAAATGTAGACAATTCTAGAGGTGTTAGAGGCACGCTGAAGATTTTGGTTTGGTTGGTTTCAGCAGCCCGGGGCAGTAGCACCCGACCCACAGAAACATGCACGTGAAGTAACAGTGCTTGCATTGTTGCGTTTCGTTCGGTCAGTGAGAGAGCCGGAGGCCCGCCTCTCCTCTCGCCGACCCCCTTTCGTCCCATTGCCCCAAAACGCAGGCTGGAAATGCACTTGCGACTCTCCTGACCCGAATGGTGGTGATCGCTTAACCGTGGTGACTTGTTGGTTTGCCCCCTCTATGATATAAAAAAACCAATCGCTGAGTTTGAAAGTATCAAACAAAAAATTATCAATTAAATGCGAAATAATGAGCATAATTAATGTAAATTACAATAAGATATTAAAAATATAGTAACAAAAAATATGTATTTATTTGATTTTGTTAACTTCCTGTATATATTTTAACCGAATATAAAACCACGGTATCAAAGATCAAATTGATTCATAACGAAATGCAACATAAAATCCGCATACATTAAAAGGAAAAAAAATAAAAGCAAAGAGTTTCCCTTTTCAGCGCTTCTGAAAGTCTTTCTACTCATTAGGGAGTATGGAAACCCGCATTCCACAAAAGATTAGGCTGAACACACACGTGCCCGTCGACACGTGCTCCACACATGCGCACCGTCGTCAGAACACACGCGCGCACACACGGGCGGATACCGAGTGATGTAACGCGTTGACGACTCGCAGACATTTTTTATGTACTCTGACGCAACACCGTTTTTTTATACTTTAAGCGGCTTCCATTGGATTGTTGCTTTATCGGTTGGGTTCCGTTGAATTATTTTTACATATTAATCTATTATTAAATGTTTTTTAATTTTATTATTGCTGTTTAATCTATACTAATATTATAAAGCTGAAGAGTTTGCTTTTTTTTGTTTGTGTGGTTGAACGCGCTAATCTCAGAAACTACTGGTTCAATTTGAAAATTCTTTTGGTGTTAGATAGCTCATTTATCGAGAAAGGCTATACATCATGACGCTAAGTAATCAATAATAGCGGAGCACCAATGAACAATATTTCAGAATGTTTTTTTTTCCTTTTGAGAGCTTCCGCTGCTTGTTAGTGTTAGCCCAAAGTAACTATTCCACGAAGAAGAAGTCGCGGAGAGAAGCTAGTATAATCATACAATGAAATGTTAAGTTTTGACTAGTTAGAAATCAAAACTTAGTAGGTTGCTGAACGTAAAGGAAACGAAAATTGTTTTAATCCGATGGTATATGGATATAATGTTGTAGTGACCAAGTGATGTTCTTTTTCCTTCATAAATATTTCCATTTAATTTTTAATATGTCATACAAAAGACTAGACAAAACATACATTGAGTAATTATTATTCTTAATTAACTGGTATGGTTGTTAAGTCCACACCTTCTTTTCGCAGGAAATATTTGTCCAAAGCACGTGAAAGCACGAACATTAAGTTATCTAGAGATTTTATAAGCTACGATTCTTGATACATTCTGTAATTGATACACACGTGTGTACCGCATAAATATATTTACTCATATTTTTAAAACGTGTTTTATTTTCATTAACGCTGTAGCATTATTATATCATTTCCCTGTATCTCTAGTTGTCAGCATTTCAAGTAAAATCAAGATAATTATTAAAACGTTTAAGGAAAATGTATTTGACTTTGAAGAAACCGGTTTTAGGCGAGTTAGTCAACCTGCGAGAAAGCGGTTAGATGGATACTTTAAAGAAATAAGTTACCAAATCTAGAATCATCATATTAATTTCAGCGAACCTGAGCCTAAAGACAACTCATCTTACTGTTACGATGTTAACTTATATATAAAGAGGATTGAATAGTATAAATTGCTAGCATTCGCTTGCAGCTTATCTTTCGTTTATGTAGATTGAATTTATTCTTGAAAACAGTATTTTTTCTACATAAAATGAACCTATGTCTTTCATTGTACCTCTGAAAACATGTATTTAAATTATTTGATAATCGGTTGAATAGTTGCAATGTATTAGTCCTCCATATATACCTCCTTTAATTAATACTATTATACTTTTATTTATCAATTTACAGTATTTGAGATATAAAAAAACGTATTGAGTCTCTCCGCTTCGTTGAACATGAAAAAAGTGGTAAAGTTTCAATAAAAAAAATTGTCTTGAACCATTTGCGAAGAATTCCGCATTATATTTATAGTCCTATACCGATACAATCAGAAGTTTTGACATGACGTCTCAAAAGAATTGTATTTTTGTTATATATTAAATTAGCGGACACAGCAGAGATTATCTCGCCCTGATATAAAAACCTTGACAAACTATATACCTAAACATTCCTCATGAATCACTTTATCTAGTGGTGAAAAATGCATAGAAATCCGTTCAGTACTTTTTGAGTTTATAGCGAGCATACAGACAGGCAGACAAACGTGGCAGAGAACTTTGTTTCACTGGATTATTCAACAAATATTTATCTTTTATTTTATTCAGTGTTTATCTAAATAATTATTTCGTCTAGAAATGCTTACGTTTTAGAATTCACGTATTTTTATTCGTTTTACGTTACGTCTCTGTCAAAAACTAACAAAGATCATTTTATAGTATTTTAAGTGTTTTATATTGAAAAAATTATATTTAATTCATAAAATTAATATTATTCATCTGTTGCAGGTAAGCAATGTTTGTCACACCGATGAAAATAGAAGCTTCACGAGGTTTGTTTGGACATATTTCCAGAGATATGTTATTAGAATGTATTCGAAACACGGATCCTTTAATTTTGTACTAACTATAATGTATTTAACGCAGTAATAATACTACGATAATTTAATATTGAATTTATATTTATTATAATATAAAATTTATATTAATTTAGTTACGGGATTAAAAACTTGAAGTAAGAGGCTTAAATTTTAATTGTAGTGTAGTAAATCTCAAAATTGAGGAAAAACTAATACTCACAAAATAACGTACTGTGGAACGACCCTAATGATGCATAATGCACACATAGATACACCGTATAACTGTAAAGCAAGGCTGCACACATACGTAACAAGGACAGGTCAACGCCCTCCGTTGCCTTGCACGAGTAGACCGCCTATATACAAAGTTATTCAAGTACGAGAGAGACAGACACTCATTGCTCGGTTCCAAGATTTAAGCGTGGAACTGGCCGCGTGCGACAAAGATGACGACACTGCGCGCGTAAGGGACAGCTATATAAATATTATGACTGTATTTCACTTCCTCTGCTGTGATGCAATATTCGTTTTACAGTAAAGCGTCTATTTTAAGATAAAGCTCAGTTATTTATATTACTCGTAATATGTCTTAATAAAATATGAATTCTCAACAATAATAATTGTACACAATATGTTGGCATGCTAATAAACTTATTCAATTTCATGTAACCTTTTGCAGAATTTATTGCAAAATTTTACATGGTCTATAATATCTTTACGACTTCTTTAAAATGTGTAATAGATGAATTAAGATTAAGATTCTATCTAAAAGTTTATTGCTGTAAATTATAGAGTTGAATAGGTATATTAAGTTCTTTGACGATATATTAAATGTATGTTGCAAACTTACTAAAACGCCATCTATCAACGAGTAGTCTCAACTTTTTTATTACCATCATAATTTATTGCCTATCTCCCCTGCCCTCATTTTCGGTCAATTCTCGCAACAACGAGTCATACATCGCCGGAACGCAAATTGTTGAAATAAAACTCAATATTTCTGATAAACATAATATTATCCCTATGTAAGGGTAACGAATAAAACTCGCCAAACGTGTCCCAGATTGGAATGTGAAAATATGCACCTTTTGTGAATATAACCGGCCGTCGAAAGGCGTTGGAAAAAAATTGGTAGGCCCAAGAATCGTGCCAAACCGCGTGTCATTGACCTCTTACAAAAGCCACTTTGTCTACATTTTTAAATTTAACTCAATAACCAATAGGCCACCATTCGAAAACGCAGTTAGATTGTTTTAAAAAAGGAATTACTTTTAGAAATTCTCAAGCGAACATAAGACCTTTCGTCGCCAGCACAGAAATATAAAGACTCGCACACACGAGTACAGCGGCTGAGCTACCAATGTAGTGTATAAAGAAAGTACGTATGAGTGCTTTCTCTGTTGAGTTACACAACTCCAGTACTTCATCCCTTCCCTTTCCCACTTCAACAAACACTACTCCCGTCCCGCTCTAACATACTGTTATGTAATAACGGTGTTGAGCCGCGTAACAATTTTCTTTCTCAGATTTATGTTACATTATTTATAATCAAAACTTTTATTACTACAAAAACAGTTTTCTTCAAACAGTTTTTAATGTAGCTTTAGGAGTATGATGAAAAATCAAGTCATACTCCACGCAAATGCCTATAAATAAACCCAACATATGCCTGTCAAAATGTATGCATTTCTGTACGCATTCATGTACGTATATAGTGCCTGTGTTGATGTGTGCACAGCGCTTGTAGTGGTGTGCGAGGCGTTTGTATTCATTTCCTAGTTATTCCCCTGATGGCCCGCTTGCAACATCTCGGTGTGAGCGGGTCCTTACAAATTCGGCGCGCATTTTCGAAATTAGAATACCGCGTTCGAAATTCAAATTATAACCCGTGAATAGTGTGTTGTTGTGATTATAGAAAAAAGTGAACTTTTTTTTTTAATATATATTTTTTTCATTATTTTATAAAATAAAAGTGTCGTGTGAATATTGTGTCGTATTTTGGAAAATGAATGTTACGTTTCAAGGAATGCAACGAGGTTTGATTGAATATATATTTTTTTATTAACTTCATTTCGGAACTCAGCTTTTATATTGCAACTGGAATAGTCGGAAGATGAGTACATACAATTTCTGAATTAATTAAATATATCGACGAGAATAAACGCGAATATAGGTTTGCATGTGGAATTGAACTCGGCATTTATTAACGGTTAAACTAACTGTGATTGCAAATGTGACTGAAGTTTAAATGGCGACATTATTAATAATTGAATAGTTAGCTAAGTTAACAAGGACTGTGTAAATGACGTAATTTGGGTAAATAGTCAGTTTGTATCTATTTATTTACAGCTAAATTATTTGTAAAAACAATTAATAAACATTTCCGCGAATATAAATAAATTCATAAATATAATTAAATAATGCATCTAGCATTTGTAGGGTTATTTTCTGTTACAATACAATCAATAATAATTATATTGTGTGTAATTGTCAACCGATGCGTTATGTGTAATTCGTTGAAGTATATACAGGATGGAAAATTAAACATAATTTCTTTAACATAAATAAAATTATTTTCAAACAAATTAAGGCAACGATATATGGCGTAAATAGTCAACCATTTTGTATGAAGTATCGTAGAAAATTTGTAACTTTAGAATAAACCTAAGTTTTATATCTCTATTCATTCAATATATGCAAAACGCAAAATTAATATAAATTGTTTTAGTATACGTTATTTTAAACTAATAATTGCCTTTTAAAATTAAACCTTACTAATTTTTAACTGATTATTGTCTAAAAATAGCAAAGAAAATAAAAATGATCATTATTGCTAATTTAATTATTTTCTAGAATCAATAAAGTTACCTACTTCAGTATGAAACAATACAAAAAATACAATGTTTTAGACAGACACGATTACAGTTACAAAAATATAGTACTATTATTTTTATACAATATGGATAAACTTTATACATATTGTATATAAAATACTCTTTCTTTAGAGTCCAATGACGTCAAAACTTCCAAACATATCGGCATGGGACTATGACCGTTTGTTTCGGAATTTTTCGTAAATGATTATAATTATTTTATTCGATATTTGTTTTTTGGATTCGACTGACTCTTTGTCATATTTTTAATACTAAACAAAGCGAATGGGAATTTACTAGTATCGAGAATAAAAATGCCTAGTTATATATTTAAGAGATGGTTGTGTTTTACATATTCTTTTTATTTGAAAAAAATATATATATAAATGGTTCTTTTATAAGGTAGTCTTTGTACCTACTTACCTTCAGATGTTACCTAATATAATGTGTTATTCTGACCAAATATATAATTTTATGTAATAAATAATTTTACCTGTAACTTTGATATCCTGAGTAATATTATAGACGCGATTGTTAGTTTGTTACGCTTTTACTCTATAATCACTCACTTGACCATTAAGGAATTTTGCATAAACGTTGTCAGAAGTATATAAAAATAGATAAAATAAGGTTTATCCAGAAATGATACTGTTCCTAAAGGAGACTTCAAATGAACATTAAAGCGAACAAAGCCGCGAGCAAAATCTTGTTAATATTATAGGCGAGAGATCTTACGCTGATGTTTGCTGCTCTTTCACGTGAGAACTACTAAACGTTCGTTCAAAAGTTGCAGTAATATAGCTTATATAGTAGTATAACATATAGCTTATAACAATCTTTGTATTTAATTGCCTAATAGTAATTAAGGAAGTTTAAAAATAAGTCGCTGCTCAAGAGCTGTGTCTTTGTACGCTACATAAATCGATATACGTAAATAATGTATAATGGCATCATTTATAACGATACAAACACAGATGAAGACACGGGTGGCTATTAGTCTTACTATAAATTTATTGTAATTTTGCAAATTGGTAGTTCCGGACCTTTTTTTCCCTCGAACTGACTACGCTAGACCCAGCAAGTCTTAACACCCGGCTACTGGTTCCGGACCTCTATAACCCGTTTACTAAGTTACATGTGTCCAATTTTATCATTACTGCATGACCTTTATGGGAAAGTGTAATGATATAAAGAATACTATGATAAATTCTCTATCTGTCAGTAAAAATGCCTTGTCCGAATTGGTCCAGCCGTTTCGGAAATTACCATGGACAGACATTCGAATTTTATTTACATATAATTAATTACGTGTATAACTTTTAGGAGTCGAAGTAAACTTATAATAAGGAAATAGGAGATGTGTATTTTTTCCTTAACATTACATCCTATAACTAAACAATTCTACATTAGAAATATATTTATTGTTCTGTTTATCCTTCGTCTGTTCGTTTGGTTATCATTCTTTAGATTCTACTAACTTTAATTCCATTATTAATACTTTTAGCTTAGAGTAATATAAATTACTAGCGGCCCGCTACGGCTTCGCACGGTAAATGATAAAAAAAATGTTATTGTGGGATATCCATAAGAGATAGACATATACCATCGTGGAGTTTTCTGTAGACCTATTCAATGTGTACAATACTTAGTACATTATTTTGATAAATCTCATAGCGTTCAGCCTGCATTTGTTGCAATGTAAGCGGAAAAAATGTAGTTATTTACGACATAACATTAAAAACCTTAAAAATAACAGTATTTCTCCGCTATTTAATGGATGTTCATCAAAATCCGTTGCGTAGTTTTAAAGATTTAAGCAGAGATAGGGATATAGGGACAGAGAAAGCGACTTTGTTTTATACTATGTAGTGATAACACAAGACAATATATTCGTATAAGAACTGTCCACACGACGCCGCCATTTTGTGGAAACAGACATAACAATAGATTTCTTGAGATAGCTGATACCTCGTTCATTGAATTAGACTCCTTTCTAAATTTAGAGTGTTTATTTATGTCTTTATTAATTAATAATCTTAATAAAATACTCACAAAAATTGAACTAAGATAATAAAAAAAATACATATAAATTAATCACAAAACGAGACATCCTATATCTATTACAAATACAATATAGATAATGAATATATATTGGTTTCAATATTACATTGGATATAATTTTTATGGCCGGATAGTGTTCGAAGTTGCACACATTTCCGCAAAAACGTACATTTACATAACACTGTGTCCTGAAAACCTTTGAGTGCGGACTCAGTGTCCGCTTTTGGAAAACGCTGCTACCAAAAGGAAGCGGTATACCTCTCTCTTTTGCACTCATCGTGCAGATGTGCACGGAGGTGGGACGGATGCACTGTGTGGTAACAATGAGCGACCTACTTTCAAGGCACGTGGCAAAACTGAAATCCTAGTTTCTTTTACATTTCATTCAATGGGGAATGTATAGGTTGTGTAAAGGGACTTCTATAGTTAACTGTTGTTATATCAAATGAGAATCAAAAAGCTTAAAACCCGTATATAATATTCAAAAAGCGACGTCATCTATACTTCTATTCTAACCTATACTAATATTATAAAGAGGTAAAGTTTATGAGTTTGTGACGTTGTGATGTTGTGGCGTTGTAGGGGGTAATCTCAGGAACTACTAGTCCGATTTAAATATTTCTTTCATTGTTATGTAGCTCATTCATCGAGAATGGTTATAAGTTATATATCATCACGCTAAGCAATATGAGCGGAGCACAGATGAAAAATGTTTCAAAATCGGGATGTTTTCTTCCTTTTAAGAACTGATGCGTGTCTATTCCACGCGAACGAAATCGCGGGCAGAGGTTAGTTTGTATATAATTTGCTTGTTTGGCGCTGACTCAAAATTACTTAGGTATTACTTACATTACTTTAAGAACTCAGTTATTAAGATTAATAAAGTGAAATGTTTATTATTGTTTTGCTTTTCAGTTTTTTCGGCGGTTTATTTTTTTGTTAAAAACTTTTTATTTTATTTTTTTTTTGTAGCTATAATCTATTAATTACTATATGCTTAATTTATTTGTAATACACAACTCAGAAGGTGAATTATAAATCATCCCATGTTTTCCTACCCTTGGGGTTGTTTTTTCTTGTCTAAATGTATACGGGATCAACTTCGGAATATATATACCCTTTCCAATAAAAAAATAATTTATAAAATCGAACTATATTGTAAAAAAAATATACGCGTTGACTTGACAGCTTCCTCCGTTTTTTTTCGTCGGTTAAAAATACAAACTAGCAATTGTCGATCTATTTTTTTTACATGTTATTTTAAAATAAGTTATATCTTCTAAAATATTCATTGAAACGATATGCTGTAAAGAGCAAAGTTACTCTACATTAAATATATAATAAAATTAAAATATTTAATTAATAAGGATTAAAATGCTATATTTGTTAAAGTATCGTCGCAAAATTACAAATTACAAACTATTTAAATAGGTCCTAAAAGATTAAACGATTACTGTGAATTATCTTTAGGAGATAGACATAGACTATTATAGACTTTTTTGTAGATATTTTCTAGATGTACAGTTTTGTAGTACATTAATTTTATATATCTCGTAAGATTTGGCCAGCGTTTTTAATATGATTGCTTGAAAATTCATTGTTATGACTTCATTAGAATATACAATTTTTCACTGATTTATATAATATAAAATTACTAGCGGGCCCGGCGGACGTTGTTCCGTCCTGATAATAAAAAAGCTTATTGCCCGACCGTAGCGCCACCCACCGGGTCCAATTGTGAATCTAAACTATTCTCGGATCCACTAGAACACGCAAAAAAAATCATCAAAGTCGTTTCGGAGAAGTTCAGTGACATACACACGTACATGAGAAATATATAATGATGATATATATGTATTTAATATACAAGTAAATAGAATTTCTCTAATTGATAGTTAAAACGGTATCAAAATCCGTTACGAAGTTCAGAAGTTATTAACCCATCGATAGATATTTTAAGAGCCAGATCTCAAAATGGCGGATCATGTTTTTAAATATTGCCATTTCTGTTATTATAATTTTACATTTAATAATTTGTTATAGTTCATTTTTTTTAAATTTTTTATAAATACGTTTTATTTTATTTATACAGCAGACCAGTCTTGACCTGTCTACAAGGTCTACAGGGTCTGTATCGAATTAAAACCCTTATGGGTTTGGATAGTTCAGGGGTTAAAGTAGAAAAGACAGAGACGAAAAGCGACTTTATTTCACCACTACCCGTGCCTACTTCATTGGGCGGTAAGACATCAAGCTCAACAACTTTTCTCTAGAACCCATTCATATATCTCTCATCGTTAAGGCAGCGTTCGTAAGCGTAGTCCGGCGAAGCTGTAAAGACCTTGCTAGGTCAATAGCGTAGTCATTTCGAAAAAAAAAAAGCAGCGTTCGTAAGAAACTCGACCGTTTTTTCTCCGACTTACTTCGCAAATCCGACTACCACAAAAAGTCTCTTCATTTTTCATGTTAATATATAGCCTAGGAAACTCACAAATAACGTGGCTTTCTATTGGTAAAAGAATTTTCAAAATCGGTTTAGTAGTTCCTGAGATTACCTCCTGCAATCTCACATACTTTATACTATTACCTCTTTATAATATTACTAGCCTCTCCCCACGACTTCGTTCGCGTGGAATAGAAATCCCGATTTTCAAACATTCTTCATTGGTGCTATTGGTCCTATTAGTCTTAGCGTGATGATATATAGCCTATAACCATCATCGATAAATGAACTATATATCATTGAAAGTATTTTTCGATTCGGACCAGTAGTTCCTGAGATTACCCCCTACAACGTCTCAACGGCACAAACTTACAAAATTTACTTTATAATATTAGTATAAATTAATTAATAGTTTCTGCCCGTGATTTCTCACTGGGCTTCTTATTGGGGAAGGTTATAGGCTATATATATCATCACGCTTACACCAATCGGAGCGGAGCACTGATGAAGAATGCTTCAAAATCGTCTTTTTCTCTTCTGAGAGCTTCCGCTGCGTGTTAGCGTTAGCCTAAAGTAATTATTCCACGCGAACGAAGCCACGGGCAGAAACTAGTATATACATATAAACAAGAACAATAAATCAATCAAGTTCACAAGGAATTCAGGACGCGTAAATGTGACCTTTAACTTGACTCAGTTATAACTCGTTCAGGTCACACAGTGACACATTTTGGGCTAGCTCTCGAACTGGCTGCCCTAATCTGACCTCAGCGACCTTGAATCCTCAATTGGTTTCGAGGTCAAAGTTGAAATTCGCCGGCAGTGGCCTACATAGTCGCCTTTCGTGGAAACATATTATATCTGTGTAGGATTAAGGAAGGAAGCGCACTGTTTGGACACGAATTATGATTTATCTGGGTATTTCATTTGAAGCGGTCATTGTTTAGTAGTTATGACTGACCACAACTAGCTATATAAATTAAATAATGGAGATCTGTCGTTGTGTGCCCACTATTAAAAAAGTACTCGATAGATTTTGATCGTTTTTGATGTGAAACATCTACAACCTGATTGTAGGCGTGGCGATGCAAAACACGAACTCTGCACTATTAACGAAAAACTCAAAAACATTTGCAACCCTATCTGTATAGACATAAGATTCACTTTATTTATACGGCCACTCGTTTAACTAGTGTTACACCTAGCGCCCTTTGATAAATGCCGCCAAATACACCGCGCTTGCACTTAATTGAATTTTTGAATTTTGTATTTGATAAAAATCGATATTTATGTAATAAAATAAATAAACAGTTATTCTTTTATGGAATAAATATGTAATGCTTTATCTTTTCATTATGGCATAGCTGATTCCTGTTGTAATCTGTTCTTTTATGCATGTAACTTATACAAAACAATTTCGACGTTTCACATCTGTCAGGCGTCCGGTGACGACTCAATTTTTTTTTTAGTTTTACTTAGATACTTGGCCCTCAAGTTATCTTAATAGCTTAATTTTTTTCAACCAATCTTCTTAAGTTGTTATAGTCGAATAGGTAATTGCAATTACAAGCGTCTTCTGATTGTTTCAGTATTCTTAAAAAACGGTAGCCCCTAGTTAACACTTTCCAGAGAGTTTTCTGCTAACTCAGAATTCAAGCTCCGTAGTATTTATTATTTCCTTACGTAAAATTGCACCTATATTACAAGGTATAGGGTCAAATAACACAAGAATTTGTTTTTTATTGAAGCACGACAATGTGACTGCACTATGCCTGATGGTAAGCATAGTACAATCCAAAAACAGTGGCGACCACCGAGAGACAGGTTATCCATCGTCAGTCGCCGCTGTCATGCCGGCCATAATGACGAAAGTCACTGGATATGTACAGGCTGATCCCGAAACGCGACGCGTATAAGCAAGTCACTATGATGGGCTTTTTCGCCATGTACATGGTGGTTGCGCCCCAGTCGGGCTGTAAAACTCTACCACCCCGCTATCGCCATTGCCTCGTTCGTTGATCAGCAGGGTGCACCACGTGCAGGTGAGGTTGGCTTGGGTGTTTCAAGTCTTAAGATGTTACTCGACACCCCTTACACCCCAAAATGAATATTGAAATTAGGAATAAAATATAAAATCCACTACATTATAAATTAAGATCCCTCTTAAACTCGTTTAATATAGTTTTTAGAATTTTAAGAAGCTATGTCTTTTTTTATAAGCACTACTAATTAAAGTAGAAATTATAATTTAGCGATCGAAACATACAGTTCAGACGTACTTAATCCATACTAATATTATAAAGAGGTAAAGTTTGTGACGTTGTAGGGGGTAATCTCAGGAACTACTGGTCCGATCTCAAAAATTCTTTCAATGTTATATAGCTTATTTATCCAGGATGGTTATAGGCTATATATAATCACGCTAAGGCCAGTTGGAACGGAGTATCAATGAAGAATGTTTAAAAATCGGTATTTTGTTCCTCTCGAGAGCTTCCGCTACGTGTTAGCGTTAGCCCAAAGTAATTATTCCACGTGAACGAAGTTGCGGGCAAAGGCTAGTTCCATATAGAGTTCTTAAGGCATACTTCCGAACCTCATTTCTGGAAACTGTAGTCAATGATTTGATCAAAATATGACCCATAACTAATCGATTACATTTACAACTGATTAATACAATAACCTTACTAATGTTCTTTTTTTTATTGTAGCACGGTAAAGTAACTGCACTATGCCTGATGGTAAGCACAGTACAATCCAAATAATAGCGACCACTGATTGACACACTGTCCATCGCCGGTCGCCACTATCATACCGGCCTGTAATAAGCTGGATATGCACAGGCTGATCCCGAAACGCGACCCGTAGAAGCGAATCACTATTACGGGCTTTTTCGCCATATACATGGTGGTTGCGACCCAGTCGAGCTGTAAAACCCTTACCACCCCGCGGCTGCACTCGCTTTATTGTCTTTAATAGATATTTGCATATGGCCAATGAATATTACTTTCTTTTTCTTGGTGAAAGGTGGTACATTCTTTTTTAAATTCGCTGCTACCTAATGCTCGAATAACCTACCCCCTTCAATGCGCAATACCAAAATAGCATAGGATACCTTATATGCGAAAAAAATCAAGCTAAAATAAAATTAAGCTAATCACTACATATTATAAGTCCTCCGCCGTGTCTTTCTGTCTGTTCGCAATAAACTCAAAAACTACTAAACGGATTTTGATAGATTTTAATAGATAGAGTAACTCACGAGGAAGGTTTTGATGTAAAATTTGTCAAGATTTTCTGTAAATTGTTTGAAATACAACGGTAATTATTTGAAGTGTCAGAAGAAGTCAAGCCGTCTGGGAACTTTAATCGAAAACGCTGCCTAATCCCTTTGAGACATAACAAACTAACGCAGACGAAGTTGAGGGTATCAGCTAGCTCTACATAATTGTACAAATAAACCCCATACCTAAATTTATATTCGTCAAAGACCACGCGCAGATGTTCTTTAATATTGTAAAGTCGACAATTGTACTCTTTCACGTACGTTACATAACCTTGAACGTACTTAGATATGGCCGAGGGGAGAAATATATAAACGCCTTACACGAGATTTGACTTGCTCTATCGAAATTACAACTAAATATAAGGCAGTCCATTATTTATATTTGCACGAGATTCTTGGTAGATGATTGAAATTCAACAATCATACGAATTAAGCCGCTAGTATGTAGGAGCTTTATACAAATATATGTCATTTCCAGCAACCCTAGAACTGCCGTAATCATAGGTATATGAATAGAGTATCTACTTGAAATGTTAACATTATATTCTATACATAGATATATCAAGCGACGTTAAATTTGGGGGTCATTTAGATAGTAGAGCAGAACTGGCCTCGAAAAAATTAGGTGTTCTTGACAGAGCCGGACAGTATTTCACGCCGGGTCACCGCTTTCAGCTTTATAAGGCGCAAGTCCGTCCACGCTCTGGGCTGGAGTACCTCAATGTCACCTAATTCCTCTTGACCGTCGAGCGGCTCGAATTACCGGCAACCAGATGCTTTCCTTAAGGCTTGACACTTCGTAGGGACGTTGCATCGCTTTGTGTCCTCTACAGGATCTATCACGGAGAATGCTCTGAAGAGCTGCTCGGACTGACTCTTGCTGAGTTCCGTTACAGAACCACTCGTCACTGAAATTCCATCAGTATTCTCTCGGTGTTTCTAAGTCCTCCATTATGCGATTCTCACGTACGTTTTTTCCGCGTACGAACATTTCTCTAGAACAAACACTCAACGACATCGTTTCCGGACCATTACAATTCACCATCTTTCCGGAATCGAGCCTACTTCTTTCTCAGAGGCCGGCAACGCATCTGCAATTCCTTTCGTGTCTCAGGTGTCCGTGGGTGATGGTGATCACTCAACATCAGGTGACCTACACGTTCATTTGCCACCAATATATAAAAAAATATATTGAAAATAATATCTAATTTTTACCATCTCTTACACTTATTTCATATATATTTGAAACATTTATTCTTACTGCTTACAACATAAAAATCAGTGTGTTATGATATACAATTAATAACTAAGTTTGTCAGCATTATCTACGTTATGTTTTAACGCTAAACACTTCAAATGAATAGCGGCTATTTCGAACAAAAGTAATTGACCTCGTAAAGCCTCATTAGCGATTTTTCTTTCAGTGGAAAAAGAATGCAAACTCGATTATTAATTGCAGATGGCGCGCGTGTCATATTCAGAGTGTCGAAAATCTAAACTACCAATTAGTTCCACCGTATACAGACAACTTTGTTAATTTACTGCGTTAGATAACATACAAGTATTATGAAACTGACTTGTAACAGTAATATTTTTATGCTCGTTCAACTCGTTTAACTTGTAACGTGTACAATGAAAGTTTGCTTGCGATTTTCCTAAATATTGTGTTTATTGCCATCTAGCGTCAAGTAGCGAATACTGAAGAAAAATTACTGTCGTAAGCGATGTTATTTTTAATTTAAGTATTTCTAATAAATGTGTGGTTTTTAATGTTGTGTGTTAGTAATAAATAAACAGTGTAATTATATAGATAATTCCGATTCATAAAATATATATTACATATTCATTTTCATAAGATTTATTTGAACTCATATATTACGCAATTATAGGAGATTTACGAAGCATTTATTTTAATAACATTTTACTAAAGGAAATTAGGATAATTTAATATCATTATTTAATATTTATTACAGACTAATTATGAGTAATTAAGTAAAATTACACATATATAAAAATCGACAAATATTCGACGACAGATGGCGCTAAAATAAATTCTTCTATAAGCCATCGACCTACCACGTAACCAGTAATTATGTCACATACTTTTTATCGTAGAACAATATTATTGTACGTAGCCTTACTAATCGTTCGTTAACCGATTGTGAGGTTATTTTTATTGCTTTTCCCCGTACATTGTTACCGGGCGAGACTTATTTACAAGTTTATAACCGCTTATTTATATAAGAAACTCGCTGGTACCGGTGGCATTTTTTGCGAATAAATGTAAAATTACTACATTTCACTTAATGACTGCGGCATGATACAATAGTTGAGAGATTTATCAATAATTTCTGAAGTCTTTTTTTTTCGAACTGACTACGCTATTGGCCTAGGAAGGCCTTAACAGCTTCACCGGACTACTAAGGCGAGCGTTTTAGAGGGTGCACGGTACACCTCGGATTGTTAAGGTCACATTAGCACAAGTTAACTGAATAACAACACTTAGTGATTAAATTTTGGTCTAAAAGTTGAAACACATCAATAATTGCTAACGTTAATTAATTAATATTAATTATGTTACTTAACAGGACTAGTCAGGATGACTTCTCTTTTTTTAGATATAGAGTATAGTCTATGAGTTGAAAGATCTGTCGATAAATAATTGTTGCCATCACGCTATACCACTAGGAGTTGACAGAATGATTACACTTTACTTAGTGAAGAGGTTTAATCTAAGAGTTGAGAGATATATTGATAATTGTTGACGTCACGTTAGCACGAGTTGTCAGAATACCTAAACTTTACCTACTGATAGGTATAGTCTAAGAGTTAAGAAATTTATTGATAATTACTGGCATCACGTTAACACGAGTCGTCAGACTTACTACACTTTACTTAGTAATCGGTATAGGCTAAGAGTAGAGAGACTCATTGATATTTGTTAACGTTTTGTTAACCTCATAATGTAGTTAAAATTTTCTCTCTATGTCAAAAAATACATCCTAGCTCTTCTCATTACGAGAGGCAACTGAGTCTTTCAGAGTTTTTAGCACAGCAGGTCATCAAATTTATTCTATATTCTATTTGAGTAAAGTTTTAATTATGCAAAAATATTAACTGATTTATTTCTTCATACTGAGCAGAATGTCTAAGAGACAATTTACATGACTGTATTTTCAAAACGCTTCGATTTGGTAATCTTTACTAATACTAAGCTTCTGCTCACGAGTTCTTCCGCGGGAAATAGTTACTTTGGACTAACACTACACGCAGCGGAAGTTCTGAAAAAGGAAAGAATACCCGATTTTGAAACATTCTTCATTGTTGCTCCGCTCCTATTGGTCTCAGAGTCTCAGAATGATATATAGCCTATAACCTTCCTTGATAAATGAGCTATCTAACACTGAAAGAATCTTTCATATCTGACCAGTAATTCCGGATATTACACCCTGAAACCTCACAAACTTTATATTAGTATAGATTATAATTGGGTAAATGAATTTGTTTGTTTGTATTATTTTCACGCTTTACATACTCAAGCGTTAATCATGAGTACAGGAGTATAAAAAATTATAATGGGTTCTTTTCTTCTAGAAAAAAAAAATTGAATTATTGATAGCCAAAGCCAATCTAATATAACTAAGTGGCGTTTAATGCTATTGTAATGGACTAAAATGCAACCTATAGATGATAAGAAAGTTTTTTAAAATAGTGACAATTAATTGACCTGAACTTCAAACTTTTAAGAAACGAGCCTACTCTTTTTTCAATACCCGAAAACGCATCTGTGATGCGCATCGTGTCGCTGGTGTCCATGGCCCTTGATCACTTACCAACAGGTGACCCGCATGTTCCTTTGCCTCGAACCATATACAAAGTGTATATCTTCAGTCATCAAAGGGTAGGGTTCCCTATTTTCTGATATGATAATTTTATGTTTAAATATGTAAAACTGTAAAAAAAAATGTGTAGTTTAGACGTGGTAGAATTGAAATTTCCAAAAAAATAAGAGCATGCTCCCAATATACCCAACACAGTGTTTACCCTCACACAAGAAATCAGATTTTCAAAACCCTGCCATTAAAATTTCACTCCAAATTGCGATATTAATCAAAACATTGGTCTCAAAATAATATTCATGTTCTAACAAAATCAATACATTGTATTCAATAAAGTTTATTAACCTCGTATCATATCGTAATACCATGAATTTCACGTTCCACAAAAGAAAAAAAATAACAATTACCGATAATTAAAAATGCAGTGTAAATAAATCGGTTTTCCTTTACAAAGTTACTACGTTGCAATAATGGAAAGAATATTGAGTGTGCGTCATAACTCAGAGCTTCATAATACAAGATAAGCCCTCGGTGAAGGTTCGTTCACCTCAGTTTGGCAGTCTCATGAACTTTGGTTCCGCTCTGTACTGATAGATGACACTTTACTAAATTTATTAAAATCTATACTAATATTATAAAGCTGCAGGGTTTGTTTCATTGAACGCGCTAATCTCAGGAACTACTGGTCTGATTTGAAAAATTCTTTCACTGTTAAATAGCTCATTTATCGAGGAAGGCTATATGCTATATTATCATCACGCTAAGAGCAATAGGAGCGGAGCACCAAAGACCAAGGTTTCAAAATAGTTTCTTTTCTTTTGAGATTTTTCGATGCGTGTTACCGTTAGCCTAAAGTAACTATTCCAACTAGAAAAGTTGCGAGACCAGCTAGCTATATATAAAATTTAATGAGTAAAAATATTAGGTTTACATGTACATGTAATGTATGTATACATAAATTAATTTTGCAATAAAACAAACAGAATTGTCCAAAAAACAATTGGAAATTACACTTCAAAATGAGCTTAATCTAATTTTAGTCATGTGTAGAACATGTTTTTTTAAGATATCCAACCTTTATACACTGAAAAGGAAGTTGAAATGTTATCACCCATACGGTTTTTAGATTTTTCTTTATAATATTCATATTTTATATATGTACTAAATTTGAAAATTTTGAGGAATTAACGTAAAATATTAGGAACGAAGGAAAATTCTTTCAGTGTTAGATAGCTCATTTGTTGAGGAATACTAGGATAAAGTCATTGAAATGTATTTAATAAAAACTACAGTGCATTAT
>JACEII010000073.1:1779121-1876694 GCA_014332785.1 Antheraea mylitta | reverse complement strand
TATCCTTAGACACATTTGAGGCCAAAAAATCCCATATGTATCTTTAATCTCTCGTTGATTTATCAGTACCTGGGCGACCGAGCCTAGCTCGGTTCTTAAAAATAATTTTTAAATCAAAGTAAACTGTTAGGTTTGTTTCACAAAATTAGCATTTTTTCGAATAAAATAATATTTAAAGAAGACATTTCTCTAATAATTATAATAATAAAATTATTTATTTAATTAAAATAAATTGTTAGATTTGCCTTACAAAATTATCATTTTCCACAAAAAAAAAAAATCATATGCACTCGTTTTGACAGCGGCGGCGAAATTTACCTTCATATTCTAGCTATATTTTGTCATTGCCTGAAATCTCAGTAAAAAAAGTTTTCTATGAATAAAGCTAGCTAGATCGATTTATCGTCCCCGAAACTACCTACATACTAAGTTTCACGGAAATAGATGACGCCGTATCCGAGATCCTGAATAAATATAAATATGTACAAGAATTGCTCGTTTAAAGGTATTAGATAAAATACGGGCTTAGATAATCTATATACACAGTCCTTTTGAGGCTTCATTAGGTCAAAACAACTGAGCTTATATGCATAGGACTAAGACCATTCGATGTACAATTTTTCCTAGATATTTCTAGGCGACTTATTTTTTGAATTCGACTGTCTCTTTTTTTTAATGCCAAACATTATATCTTCTTTTATCGTTTGGTCAAAATCTAAAATAATTTTTAAACGAAAATGTAAAGTTCGCTAATGATTTCTTTTTCCTCGAACTGACTACGCTATTGACCTAGCGAGGTCCTGACAGCTTCACCGGACTACTAAGGCGAGCGCTAAGACACTCAGCCAATTTTATTTGGGCAACTAGCTCAAGGGTGCACGGCGCACCTCGACTTGACCTGTTGCCTGATACGTGCAATTCGTGACCTATCTGAGCTAACCTAAGCTAACTATTCGTACATATATGAGTTGTTGAAACATATATGTGTACCAAGCATACATACCTCAACAACTCTAATATATATTTCGTATCATGGTATTTATTGAGGTGGTGCAGTGTTATTAATCTACATTACTGAGAGGTAGCAGGTTCTATTCTCGCAGCGAAGTGAGCGTTATATTACACTCAACACAAATTATATCATCATAAGAATTCACAAAGCATATAATGTACAAAGTCCATATTTCGTGTTGACTTAGGAGACGTGATACAGAACACGTCATATAATAGAATGTATGTATAAAATTCACGTATACGTGTCTTCGTAATTACTTGCCTATTGCTTGAATGAATTTGCTGGTTTTTCTATATATTCACCTCATGTTAAATTTTAGGAATTGAAACCAGTAGGTGTACGCTGTCGTCGAGGACTAGATTCAATAAGATCAAATTGATTTTATATTTTTTTGGGTAAAAAAAAAAACATTTTTAGCCTCTCATCGACTTTCACGTTAAATTAGCTTTATATTCGCGATTTATTAAGGTCTGAAGCAGGACATTGAAGACATCAGAAGTCGAGGCCGAATGGGGTAGAAGCAATAAGAACACTAAGGGGGTTTTGTCAGTAAAGATCTGGCATTCTCAACAATGCTGTCGAGATGTGCGCTGTCGCGAAAAAAAAAGTACATTGAATTTATCAGAATTTGTAATTGTTTGATTATGCCAATATCTTATTTTGGGAAAAGCCCTAATAGCCATGCCATCTCTTAGAGGCTGGTCATAATGATTGCCAGATTATTTGAAAGCAATGGTGACTTCGCAGAAACTCTATAGAATCCTATTAACATAAAGTAGCATCAATTCTTACTATGGATTCCTTGTTAGTGAAAAATAATTGTACGGTTAAAATACTGTCGGTGTTGGTACAAAAAATTTAAATACGTATTAAATACTTGCTTTAAAAGGGTTTCGTACTAAATGCACCGCGCTCGCCCGAGGCAAGTTCGCGGTATCCTTTTTTCGCAAGTATAACCTAACCTAACCAAAGCGAGACAAAAAAGCAAGATGGCGAACATTCAGCGAGTACGGTGCATTTAAAACGTAACCTTTTTAAAGCAAGTATTCAGTACGTATTTAACTTTTCTTTATTACCACCGTGTATGTGTGGTCGCGAGTCTAATTACGAGTATTATAGAATATCATTCTTAGACCTATTTGTTTGCTGATGGAATTCACAAAATTAAGTTATAACTACTTTTTTTCAGTTTGACGATCCACTTACCATATAAAAGTCAATATTTTTCTCTATCAAACGATATATGAACCGTCACGATATGTTATAATTGAGAAAAACTGAGAGTAGTGCCTAGTGTCTAAAGTTCGTTAGACTATAGAGGGGGCGACGACCCGCGCAATATTTGGTTGATTTTTGCAGAGGAATTTGCTAGACGCAGTAGGTTATTGGCGCCGGACGGACGAAAATTGGGTTGCGTTATTAAAACAGACCAAATTCGTCTATTTTTTTTACATATTACGTCCTAATAAGGTGCTTATAAAATTTAAATGTTAACATTAATTTAAAATTAACTTATTCAAAGGAAAGATCTAGAAAAATATACTTCTATACAATAAGAATGTAAATGTAGCTTGGCTGTATTTTTAGATTTAAAAAAAATGTTGCTGGTGTCTAGGAATAAGTAATTAAATACATTTCAAAATTTTTTTTAAATTTCTGTCTATTTGTGTGAACTCTTTTTTTCTCAAACTGATTACGCTATTGATGTAGCAAGGTCCTAACAGCTTCACCGGACATAAATGTATAAATGCGAATCACTACTAAAGTACTGGGTTCATGATAAAGCATATCTTCGAGTAACACCTAGTCTTTGTTTTATTAAAATTAGTTCAGTCTATCAAAATATATTTAACTAGCCTCTGCCCGCGACTTCGTTCGCGTGGAATAGATACACTTACACTCAGCAGTTCTCAAAATGGAAAAACATCCCGTATTTGAAACATTTTTCATCTGTGCTCCGCTCCTATTGATCATAGCGTGATGATATATAGCCTATAACCATTCTCGATGAATAAGATATATAACATTGAAAGAATTATTCAAATCAGACCAGTAGTTCTTGAGATTACCCCCTACAACGTCACAACATCACAACGTCACAAACTCACAAACTTTACCTCTTTATAATATTAGTATAGATCTTTAATGACGATACGACTTAAGTACGAGAGAATAGTAATTATTAATTAGACTTAATACACCTAGATGACTTTATTAGTCAAGTACAACTTCTTGAGCACACTTAGTGTAATTCTATGTATTGTTATTCGATTCATAATTGTCAGGAAACGATTTGTATGAACGGAAACGGTACGGTTCAACAGTCTTCATAAAGAAGTCAGTAATATCGAAAAAAAATGAAATATCTTCAAAAGTATTGTCGAAATGAACGGTCAATTGGCAATTTATTTCATTGCATGATCGTACTGTAAATATACGATTTTGGTCATATTTTATTCATTGGTATACCTGTGCAAAGTGGGAGCGGACAGCTAGTATTATAATATAGTACGGGCGACCGAGCCTAGCTCGGTTCTTTAAGAAACATTTTTAAATTAAAATAAACTGTTAGGTTTGCCTTATAAAATTATACAAAAAAAATATTAAAAAAATATATCTCTTTTGCTGTCACTCGGATTCGAACTGGGGTTACAAGAAATTTAGAAACAACCAATTTCCATCTGAGCTATTTTTGATTTGACAGCGCCGACGAAATTTACCTTTATTTTGTAGCTATATTTTTTCATTGCCTAAAAACTCAATTAAAAAAGTTTTCTATGAATATAATCTAGCAAGATCGATTTATCGTCCTCAAAACTACCTACATACTAAGTTTCACGGAAATAGATGACGCCGTTTCCGAGATCCTGAATATATACAAATATAAAAATATACAAGAATTGCTCGTTTAAAGGTATTAGATCAGATAGATATAAAACTGCGTAGATGGAAGCATACTACATACTGACGGAATGATTTTCCGTTTTTTAATGCTCTTCTGTATAAGGAGTGAGGATATAGGGTTCCTTCGGCATGAAACAGGTGTACGTGATACGACTCAGGTTGACAGTATTCCTCGAACCCGCTATATCGAAAGTGCAGGTGTCCCAACATCCGAACCATGCTCGTTGCAGGATGACTTGTTACTTTCTGATGTCAACGTACTGATGCGAGTTGAACGAACGCTTTAGACACTCGTCGCCTATTCAACGGATTTTCTTATCATCACGGGTTGAGGGGGTAGGCAGGGAAATGTCGCTACATCTTCGTACTTGCAGAAATATATTACAATTTGTTTTTTAAATCACGAAACACGTAAAGCTTAGGCTTGCTTTCAAATTTAGAGGAGGGAACACATATGTGCCTTACAAAATCGCTATCTATACTATTCTATACTAATATTATTAAGAGGTAAAGTTTGCGAGTCTGTGATGTTGTAGGGGGTAATCTCAGGAACCACTGGACCGATTTCAAAAATTATTTCAGTGTTATATAGCTCATTTATCTAGGAAGGTTATAGGCTATATATCATCATGCTAAGATCAATTGGAGCGGAGTAACAATGAAGAATGTTTCAAAATGGTTTCTTTCCTCTTAACAGCTTCCATTGCGTGTTAGCGTTAGTAACGCAAAGTACCTATTCCATTAAGGGGAGGGGTGAGGGGAGGTGATGTGGATCTCCGGTGCTCTCACTCATCGAACGAAACGCAACAATACAAGCACTGTTACTTCACGTCGGTTTTCTGCGGCCCATTCATCCTGAAACCAGTTACAGCTATTTTTATTAACGCGAGGAAATTCCTTATAGATACCCACCTTCTCGGGAGAGAGAGTGGGTTATGTCCAACTCGCACGGACTAAAACCCTACGGTGTACCGTCCACCGCATGTTAGGGCCGGCCAGGGACCGGTCTGGCTCTGTCCTAAGAAACCCCCTCTACCACCTATATATTGCGTAATGATTGTAAAGCGTAATTTTTCTAAACATTCCTTTTACAGTTTCTAAAAGTATTTTTGTTAATTCTAATACACTATCAATCGATGAATGATATTATTTTCACTATTAAATTCCTTAATAATAGGTCAAAACGTTTTTAAATCCTGATATTCAAACAGATAAACAATTATTATATTCGAAATCTTTGTGTAGTTTTTATAACCGTCATCTATAATAAATATATTAAACCAGCCTCTGCCCGCGACTTCGTTCGCGTGGAATAGTTACTTTAGGCTAACGGTAACACGCACCGGAAGCTCTCAGGAGGAAAAAAATACCCGATTTTGAAACATTCTGCATTGGTGCTCCGCTCCTATCGGTCTTAGCGGGATGATATATAGCCTATAACCATCCTCGATAAATGAGCTATATAACACTGAAATATTTTTTTAATCGGACCAGTACTTCCTCATATTACCCCCTGCCTACAACGTCACAAACTCGCAAACTTTACCTCTTTATAATATTAGTATGTGGACAGAACGAGAGATTTATTAATGTAGATTGTTATGATTATGATGACATATAGATAAATAGCTATCTGACTCAGAATTATTCTAAAAGCTTGTGTAGACGACAATTGTGTATTGTCAATTTAAACTTATGCAAATCTAATTCAACGATAAATCGATTAGTTACTTTGTTAGTGTTTTGTATTGTATAGCTCTATTACTATCCATTTGATGTAATTCTGTATATAATTATCAGTCAATTTTAAATAGCATAGATTATGAAATGAACGCCGTATACGCAACCACGGACAATGAGAAGAAAGAAAGCGATAAGAGAATATGTCTCACTGTTCTTCAATATTCGAAGGCAAGCGAGACACTGCTCCCACTCTACCCAACACAGTGTTTACCGCCACCACTTTTCGTAACACAAAAATGTTGCGGATCGATTTCAATGTGACTTTTACTGACGGATACAAATTTTCCCGCCTGTTCTGTTCTCCCTTCCCCCCATCTCCTACTTCTCCTATTCACCGCAAACACAGACTGACAACGCACTTGCCACTCCTCTGGTGGTATTTTTTTATACATCAATGGAGGCAAACGAACAGGTGGGTCACCTGATGTTAAGTGATCACCACCGTCCATAGACACCAGCAACACCAGAGGAGTTGCAAGTGCGCTGCCAGTCTGTGTTGGTAGGAAAGGGTGAACGAGAAGGTGGAAGGAGGGAAGGGAAAGGAAAAGGTGATCCTCCGGCACTCTCACCGAACGAAACTCAGCAATGCAAGCACTGACACTTCACATCAGTTTTCTGTGAGAGGGTGTTGCTACCTCGGGCGAGCTGAACCATTCATGCTGAACACAGTTATAGCTTCAGCGTGGCTCTATCACTCTTGGTGGTGTCTATAGTCGGCGGTGATCACTTAACATCAAGTGACCCGCATATTCGTTTACCTCCCGTTATATATATTAAAAAAAATGATTGAATTGGCCTGTTCAATTCATACCTAAGTAAAGTCAAGTCCTAACGCGTTACACAAGATTACACTAAGGTTAAGTCATCTTCCCAATATAATTTACCTCGGCCATACTCATGTCTTGCTTGTCATTACTAAATGACAATGAGTACGTCATTCTCTCAAAAAGACTGACATATCAATAATGTTATTGCAAAAAAGCTGAAGATACGTCATAAGCTTTTTTTTTTCGAACTGACTACGCTATTAACCTAGCAAGGTCTTAACAGTTTCACCGGACTATTAAGGCGTGCGCTTAAGGCTCTCAGTCTAACAACTAGCTCAAAGGTGCACGGCACTCCTCGGTTTGGGCTGTTGCGTGATACGTGCAATTCGCGACCTATCTGAGCTAAACTAACTATTCATACATATATGAGTTGTTTGAACATATATGTGTACCAAGCATACATACCTCAACAACTCTTATATATATTTCGTATCGGTTACCTTTCTAAACTGTTTTAATTTGAAGGGCAAAAATAAAACCCTTCGACCTTCATACGTAAGCGTGTATGCGTGCACGTATATGGAGGTGATATGTGTAATGTTGTCACAGTGATGTAAGATTTTGTGTGAGTGTATCGCGCTAGCAGCGCACTCAAGGGCTCCACGCCGAGGGAACGGACCTAGGCTTGAGCCGCTGCCGAGGGGGTCTAATCTGGTATATAACTATTTCTGTTTCACCACCAATATTGACAACATGCCATCTTACTTCCACATTTTATCTAACTGGCGTTACAATATTACTCTACGTATGTGTGCATTATCGTGCAATTTGTTTTGTCAAAATATCATTTAGGTAACATATCTACAGCTTTTTATTTATAATACCATTGTGACATATGTTTAGGTTCAATGTACAATGGAAAATATGTCAATGACCGTCGCTCGGAGAGGCTGATTTTAATTTGTCATACGGCCTTGCTCAGGTTCAATTTTCGACTGACGTCACGCGGGGGCAACGCTACCGCTGAACGATTTCGTCATTGTTTCATCATTTGCGATCAACAGTGATGCTAATTATATTTATAGTTTCACTTGCTAATTGTTCTTTATTTTAGCAAGCAGTCCTGGTTGTAAAAAAATAGTTTTGCTAAACGGTCTCACTTTTATTTAATCCTTAAGCCCTTTCGATTTCTTTTACCGCACTTTCTAAGTACAATGTATATGCTATAATGTTTTAGGGGCGAAGAGACTATTTTTTTTTCGATAGTGACTACGCTATTGGCCTTATAAGGCCTTTACAGCTTCACCGGACTACTAAGGCGAGCGCTTAAGGCCATCAGCCAATACGAAGAGGCTAGGGCACTTCCGATGAAACTGTAAAGGTCTTGCCAGGGTAACAGTATAGTCAATTCGAAAAAAAAAATCTAGGGCATATACTACTTTGCACCAATCTTCGTATATGTCCTTTCCATCTTTTGGACTTGATAAAGAAGGAGTCTTTTATCATATCATTTGATGATTTGTGAACTGAAAACTTATTTCGGTGCGTTGAGCGACATTATTTTGGCACGAGATAAATTCCTAATTTCGCGTCACGACATGCTGGTAAGTGTGACTTATTGCGCTTGTGCGGCTTGCGTCAGATTAGTGACACGTAGTATAAGAGCCTGTGTACAACTTTTTTTTTCACCTAATGTTAAGTAATCACCGCCGTTCATAGACACTAGCAACACCAGGGAGGTTGCAAGTACGTTACCAGCCTGTGTTTGGGGGAAGGGGGCGGGGAGGGGAGGTGGACGTCCGGTGCTCTCACTAACCGAACGAAATGCAACAATGCAAGCATGTTACTTCACGTCGGTTTTTAGTGAGAGGATGGTACTATCCCGGGTGAGCAAACCCATTTATACTGAAACCAGTAATGGCTTCAGCGTGACTCTACCACATAATAATTTATACGACTTTTATTTTTAACTCGTCACATGAAACGTGTGATAAATTCTGATACAAAAGTGAAAAGCCGCTGTACTAAAGGCCAAATCAATGTGTAGGTCAGTTCCTGCGGTCAGTGTCCCGGGTTCAGTGACTGAGTTTGTGAGCATCGACCGCTAACATCGCACACTGTTGTATTTGTGTCAGACATGATTCCAACATCAGATATATTCTAAGTCAGGGTTTCTCAAACTTTTGACTTCACGAGCTCGTGTAAAAGTTTCCAGATGACAGGACACCCCTTAGATAACAAATTAAACCCCGCCCCCCTTTAAAAATCATAAAGTTGACTGTTGCTGAAAATAAGGTTTATCTTTACTTCTATACTAATATTATAAAGAGGTAAAGTTTGTGACGTTGTAAGGGCTAATCTCAGGAAGTGCTGGTCCGATTTGAAAAAATCTTTCAGTATTGTATAGTTCATTTATCGAGGATGGTCATAGGCTATATATCATTACGCTAATACCAAAAGGAGCGGAGCACCAATGAAGAATGTTTCCAAATCGGGCTTTTTTCCTCTTGAGAGCTTCCGCTGCGTGTTAACGATAGCCGAAAGTAACTATTCCACGCGAACGAAGTAGCGGGCAGAGGCTAGTGTTACATAATTTGATTTTTCAATATTAATAACACTGAAATACATTATATTATCTGTTACAATTGTTTCCGTACCGTGCCCCATGAAAGTTTTACTCCAAAACCCAGAAAATATGTACGAATCGTATGCAGAGCACTTGACGCAGCGTGCGTCAACCGCATTGGGTTGGATTATTAGCGTTGACCCCGTCACGGGGTCGAGGAATGACCTTGTCACCGCTGAGGTCGTTCCCTTTTGGGACAGAGACCTCTCATTTGAGGGAAAATTTATATTAAACTTGTCATTTTTAGCGGAACTTGAATGATAATCTATACATATATCATAATGCTGAAGATTTTGTATGCTTGGACGCGCTAATCTCATCTCGTACTAACTCGCGTCGTCATAAAAATTACAATAACTTTTGATAGAGAGAACCGATTTTAATGAAACCAATACTAAATGTTACACGAGGATATGCTTTATGACATTTATCGTAGACTGAAAAGTATTTTATTACCTATTCAAAGACACCTGCAAATATTTTTTTTTTGCATTTCTTTTGCGAAAAACTTTATCACACAATTGTTTAACGTGTGGATCGATAGATTACAACACTTGTTTTTTTTTTTCGAACTGACTACGCTATGGACCTAGCAAAGTCTTAACAGCTTCACCGGACTACTAAAGCGAGCGCTAAGGCACTCAGCCGATTTTATTTTTGACAACTAGCTTAAGGGTGCACGGCACACCTCGGCTTGGCAGTTGTCTGTTGCATGCAAAATCGCGACCTATCTTAGCTAACCTAGTTAGCTATTCATATATGTATGAGTTGTTGAAACGTATATGTGTACCAAGCATACACGCCTCAACAACTTCTTCAAATATATATTATCGGAAAATTTGGAGTTTTTTTCAGTTCGAAAACACTTGTTAATGGTATGCGTCTGCAATAAATCACAATGAGAAACTGTTATTGATCAGTTACAGTTTAATAGATTAGGTCGGGACCAGTTTAGGCCCCACTAGGCAGCGGTTCAAGCCTAGGTCCGTTCCCTCGGCGTGGAGCCCTTGAGTGCACTGCTCGCGCGATACACTCACACAAAATCTTACATCACCGCAACTACATTACACACTTTCACACACGTGCACGCATACACGCTTACACATTAAGGTGGAAGGGTTTTGTTTCTTTCCCTTATCGAACTGAAATAGCTTAGAAAATTATAAGATACGAGATATATATAAAAAAAGTTGTTGAGGTATGTATGCTTGGTACACATATATGTTTCAACAACTCATACATGTATGAATAGTTATAGCTTAGGTTAGGTCGTGAATTGCACGTATCAGCCCAAGCCGAGGTGTGCCGTGCACCCGTGAGCTAGTTGTCAAATAAAATCGGCTGAGTGCTGCAAGCGCACGCCTTAATAGTCCAGTGAAGCTGTTAAGACCTTGCTAGGTCAATAGGGTAGTCAGATCGGAAAAAAAAATCATTAGGCCAGGGTTGCTTCTTGTGTGTACCTGCAAGTGAGGAAGCTAAGATTTTATGGAAGTTTGTTTTTAAGTTTATTTTGTGAGTAAGCTAAGATTTGGGTACGATGGAACTGACATGTTCTTCATGGATTAAGTCCCTAAATAAAAAAAAAAAAACCCAAAGCCCAAAAGTACAACACGTTAGATTTACATCCTTATAATATGTATAGACTTAAAAATAATAATATTAAATAATTCAATATACAAAACAACGTATGCAACTTAAGAACGAAAGTACTGCGTATAAGTCAATGACCGGAATCAAAGTAAATTATTGTATTAGTAATTCGATACAAAAAAATTATTAGACATTTTGTCATATATTATGAGTAATTTGTAATGAGAATTTTATGAGTACGTCCGTGGTTTCTGCTTAGAGGTGATCGGTTAGCCTTATAGAAAAACATTTGGGTATTATTCTTTACTAGTTTATGCTCGCGGTATCCTTGCATTTACATTTTTTTTTCGTGTGTAAAGGTTACTAATGGTATTTTTTTTATGTGAAACATCTATAGGTGAGGGTAAACCTGATTATTGGCGTGGCGATACAGGCCGTGTGTGTGCGACGTGGCGACGCGATGCCATGCACAAGCGACTGTTCACAATCTCTCCTGCCGCACTGAGCTCGCATACCTATTGTGTATACAGTGTTATTTACTACGTTACTTATGTGAGGGTAACCTGTGTTTTACATCTGCCAATTTCCTTTTATAGTAAATAGGCGAAGGGTAAATCTAAATGTTGGCGTGGTGACGCGAAACACGAACATTGCACTATTAACGAAATACTCAAAAACATTTACAACCCTATATTTTTTTTTATCGAAGCACGACATAGTGACTGCACCATGCCTGATGTTAAGCATAGTACAATCCAAAAACATCGGCAACCACCGAGAGACAGATTATCCATCGCCAGTCGCTGCTGTCATGCCGACCATAATTACGAAAGTCACCCGGTACTGGATATGCACAAGCTGATCACGAAACGCGATGCGCAGAAGCGAGTCACTATGACGGGCTTTTTCGCCATATGCATGGTGGTTGCGACCCAGTCGGGCTGTAAAACCCTACCACCCCGCTTTCGCCATTGCCTCGTTCGTTATTCAGCAGGGTGCACCACGTGCAGGTGAGGTTGGCTTGGGTGTCTAAGTCTTAAGATGTTACTCGACACCCCTTGCACCCCCAATATGCATATACATAGGGTTCAAACTGTTTTGTCGGCCACTCGTCCTACTAGCGTTACGCGGCACGTGCCGACGACATAGTACCCTTTGATAAATGCCGCCAAACACACCGCACCTGCGTCTAACTAGGCTAATCCAACTGGATTTTAGTATTAAAAAATATTATTTATGTAATAGAATAAATAAACAGTCATTATTTTATGGAACGAATTTGTAATGCTGACCTAATCTGTTATTTTATGCATATAACTTTATACAAAACAATTTCGATGATGCACATCTGCCAGGTGTCCTGTGACGACATTATTCGCTTCTATATTGCAGTATAGCATAGACAAAGTCGTAGGTAATAATATATATAATAATTAAATAGGCTTGTATAGTATATATAAAGCTGCCGGAAAATTTGCCTAAATGATACTGAAAATAGTAATTTAGAGTTTTTGGCGGGATCTCAGTCTTTCATGTAGTAGATTTTATATTTTATTCAAAATCTTGTGTTATTAGACTCTATATCTTGTAAATTTGGTGGAGTTTTGCGTAATATAGTTAGTCTATTGTGCATAAGTGAAGTGAATGGAAAGTAATACCACGGAGCATGAAATTCTGAGATGCCACAAAAACTAACTAGAAGGTTCTAACAAGGGATCCACCATCTTGTTAGAATATTGATTCACACGACGCTTAATATTGAAGTGATCGTACGACGCTTGTAATATTATTGACTACGTGATAATGGCAGTAATAATCTGAATGATTGATTGCCAAAAATAAAGTTTAAAAAAAATATAGTAATTTAAGCATTTAAATGAGTAATTTTTAGTATTTATAATAATGAATATTAACTAATATTACAAATGTCAAAGTGAGTTTCTTTGTTAAGCTTTCACGTCTTACCTACTAATCCACCTTTTTATATCATATGAGGTAAACGAACAGGTGGGTTACCTGATGTTAAGTGATGACTGACCAGGGGAGTCGCAAGTGCGTTCACAACCTGTGTATGTGGGGAGGTGGGCGGAGAAGGTAGATAGGGAGGAGGAAGAGGCATCCGGCGCTAACTAATCTACAGAGATTTTTGCATACACGTTGTCACTGTTGTCAGAGATACATAAATGGTAGTCCGGTGAAGCTGTTAAGATTCTACTAGGTTAATAGCTTAGTCAATTGGAGAAAAAAAAGATACATAAATGGACGTAAGATATTTTTTATACAGAGAAAATAACTGTTCCCGACGTGTAGGGGACACGAGCAAAGCCGTGAGCAAGAGTTAGTTTTTTTTACTTCAAATAAAAGGGCTAGGGTTCTAGGAGCTATAGTGCCGCCACTTCTGAATATCGAGGTATTTTTCCTGCACTAGAGGGTGTTATCAATGTCTCTCTTAAATCATCACAATGCTATCTTTAGGCAATCATGAGATTCGTGGATGCCCTCGTCAGGCCATTGATCTTCCAGCATGGTCCAATCGCTTTATACAGTCATGCGATGTATTTCGCAAACGCGAATCCAATCGATACGTCCGTTACTCTAACAGTTTATTGGTTGTTTTTTTTTTTATTTAATAATTTCGCGTGATGGCTTTTGAATTGATGACCGATGCGTATAAAAATCAATCACCTTTCTCATATTCATTTACGTGAACAGCCTCTATATTGTAATTTAAGAATTGCCAGAGCTGTTTCTATGACCGCTCCAAAGTAACCAGCTCGAACAGTTCTGTTAGCAAAATTTTTTTTACAAAGATTTAAAATCTTTTTTTTTTTCTTTGTCGTACTATGAAGATGTGGAATCGCCTCCCAGCCAGTGTGTTTTTTCCGATCTAACTACGCAATTGACCTAACAAGGTCTTAACAGCTTAACAGGACTACCAAGGCGAGCGCTTGCGGCACTCAGCCGACTTTATTTGACAACTAGCTCAAGGGTGCATGGCACACCTCGGCTTGGGCTGTTGCCTGATACGTGCAATGCGCGACCTATTTGAGCTAACCTAAACTAATTATTCATATATATTATATATATATATATATTTAAAAGTTTGTTTGTTAGTTTGTTTGTTTGTATATTTGTATGTTTGTATATATTCATCGGTGTCATCTATTTCCGTAAAACTTAGTATGTAGGTAGTTTCGGGGACGATAAATCGATCTAGCTAGATTTTATTCATAGAAAACCTTTTTTAACTGAGTTTTCAGGCAATGAAAAATTATAGCTAGAATATAAAGGTAAATTTCGCCGGCGCTGTCAAAACAAAAATAGCTCAGATAGAAATCGGTTGCTTCGAAAATCCGTGTAACCCGAGTTCGAATCCGAGTGACGACAGAAGAGATATATTTTTTAATCTATTGTTTTTATGTTAATTTTATAAGGCAAACCTAACAGTTTATTTTAATCTAAAATTGTTTTTAAAGAACCGAGCTAGGCTCGGTCGTCCAGGTACTATATATATATATATATATATATATATATATATGAGTTGTTGAAACATATATGTTTACCAAGCATACATTCCCCAACAACTGTGTGAACCCTTCCTCATATAATATGGGGTCCTTCAAGAGAGGCGTGAAGAGGCACTTTTGCAGGTCGGCATGATAGCGATGACTGCCGTTGCTTCTGAAGACCGATAGTCGCCGATATCTGTGGACTGTACTGTATTTTCCATCAGAAAAAGTGTAGTCATTTTGTCGAACGTGTTAAAAAAAAAGTACACACACGTTAGATTTACGTTCTTATCATTACACTTTTAACCCACATTGGTATACCATACGATGTTTCATATATTTTCCTTCATACTCACCCAATTAGGCCTCCCACGGCAGCGGCTCAAGCCTAGGTTCGATCCCTCGGTAGGGAGCCCTTGAGTGCGTTGCTTGCGCGATACGGTGACACACAAATATACATCACCGCTACAACACTACACGATCGTCCCCACACACGTGCACGCCTACACGCTTACACAAGTGGAAGGGTTTACTTTTTTTCCCTTATTGAACTGAAAAACTCTCAATTTTCCGGTAATAAATATATGGAGGAGTTGGTTTCAACAACTCATGTCAAGGTTTTAATTAAAAGGTAGCTGCGGCGTATGATTATGTCTTTCGTTCGAACTGTCTCGAAATTGTGACATTTTGGGTGTTGCCAGCTAATAAAAATCTCTATTTGTGTCTCATATACAAGCGATGCGCTTACATACATTATTTAGCAATTGATTTTTTTCACGCTCCATTCAAACCTTATCTCGACACTAATTATCTAATTATAAAAGAGACTGCAAATTTACCAAAGGATTCATACGTTTTTTTTATCCGTAAACTAACGAACGGTCACAAGATTACCATAAGAAAACTTGATTGATTAGAATTACTAACTTGTGACGTCATTTATACTGTTTATTTTTTTGTTGGAGGCGTAGCCAGCGCCCACACATATCTTTAGAATCGCTTTAAACTGCATACAATTCCACGTCCTACGTCATTAACCTATGTTCTGTATTTTATAAGTATTTCGCTTAAAGACTAATTAATCCTTTTAGGTTTAGTTTACGATTTACAAAATAATCTCAGGAACTTCTACTTTGGTAGGTGGTAAAGCCACGCTGAAGCTATAACTGATATCAGCATGAATGGGTCAGTTCGCCCGGGGTAGTACCACACTCTCACAGAAAACCTACGTGAAGTAATAGAACTTGTATTGCTGCGTTTCGTTCATTTCGCGGTTCTCCTCCCAGTCTCCCTTCCCTCCCTCCTCCTCTCCCGCAACACAGGCTGACAACGCACTCGCGACTTCTCTGGTGTTGCTGGTTTCTATAGACGGTGTTGATCACTTTACATCAGGTGTCCCAACTGTTCCTCTGCCATACATAAAAAAATACAGATCTGATATAAATAATTATTTCACTCATGTGAAGCAATGATGGTTACCAAGTGTGTTCGGACACCGCGTCGACGGACTTAACCTGGAATCCTACAAAGTCGGACCTTTCGGTAATTGAAAATATCGTAATGGAATCATAACATGGTAGGGCTTTTTCTAAATCGGCCTGGCAAGCTACCACCCTCAAATTAAAGAACCACCTCATTGGTTTTAACGTGACATATATACTATACTAGACTCTGCCTGCAACTTCGTCCGCGTAGTTATAGTTACTTTGGGCTAAAGCTAACACTTTTTTTTTTCGAAATGTCTACGCTATTGACCCAGCAAGGTCTTAACAACTTCACCGGACTACTGTAAAGCTAACACGCAACGTAAGCTCTCAAGAGGAAGAATAATTCCGATTTTGAAACATGTCTCTTTAGTGCTCCGCTCCTATTGGTCTTACCTATACATATAACCTTTCTCGATAAATGAGCTATATAAGACTGGAAGAATTTTTCAAATTGGAACAGTAGTTCCTGAGATTACCCCCAACAACGTCACAAACTCACAAACTTTACCTCTTTATAATATTGGTATAGATAGTATAGATATAGCCATCCTCGATGAATGAGCTATATAACATTAAAAGATTTTTTCAAATCGGGCCAGTAGTTCCTGAGATTAATGCGTTCAAACAAACAAACTCTTCAGCTTTATACTATTAATACAGAAGTATAGAATATATACACCGTATACAACGCCGAAGGCTGTTGCTAGTATAGTATATTGCTATATAAGTTTTATCCATCTTTTTCCTTATTAAGCTTCTGCTTGATCAATTTTAACACAGTTGATTTAACAATTTAGAGATTGATTAATGCACGAAGAATTTTTAGAAAATAAATATGAAGAGATATTATACTTTTATTTAGTAAGTCAACAACTATACATTAAAAACAGTTAGAATCTCATGAAAGACTTAGTCAGGAAGTCAAATATGCTCATTTGTTTCGCATTTGCAAATGATTTAGCACTTTACTACGAATTTTTAAGGAAATATGTTAAGAGCCATATATCAGTTGTTGATAATAGTAAGCAAACACTTTTATGAACAAATATGCATAGATAGTATTAATTTTACCAATCTAATATAATCCTAATATTCATAATCTGTAACTATTAAGATTATTAACATTCTTATTAGCTGTCAAATAATAAAAATACGTGGTAGAATATATACGCGCCCTTTGCTTAAAGTAAAAAAAAAAAACATTTATAAACGTCAATAAAAGCATGACTGGCAGTTTATAAAAACATATTGTAAACTAACGATTACTTCTAACAGCCATTTTGTAAAAAGAACATTACAATTAGTCACCTGTGCCTGTTACGCCCCATTGTACGCGTGTGTTCGTTTCGCAATACAATGATACGCGTACGCGCGCGTATGTGTGTATAATCCTTCGTTGTGCGCTGCGCCGGTTCAGCGAACCCTGCGCAGTGGGGCAGCCGTTGACCCACCACGTGGGCTGTGGAAGGAACCAGCCACGTCTTATCGTTCCACCCAGCTTCCCCGTTCCATAATAAAACGTTTTGAATTTCGAACGCTCGGCGGCCATTGCTGTCATTTTTAAAAGGAGAACGAACTCGCTTATCGTAGGATGAATTCGAAAAATATGTGTGGTGGAGTTTTTGGCGGGATTTTAATCTGTCATGTAGTGGATTTTATATTTTATTCATTATCTTGTATGATTTGACTCTATATTTTGTAAATTTGGTGGTGTTTCACGTAATATAGTTAGTTTATTGTGCATAAGTGAAGTGAATGGAAAATAATACCACGGAGCATGAAATTCTGAGATGCCACAAAATCTCCCCGGAAGGTTCTAACAAGGGAGCCACCATCTTGTTAGAATATTGAAATAATCACACGACGCTTGTAATGTTATTAACTACACGACAATGGCAGTAATAATCTGAAAGATTGGTTGCTAAAAAAAATAGTATATAAATATGTGTGTTATCGTTACACGCAGATTTAATGAAATATTTTAAATGACATTTTGATCATTTTTTTTTTTATGTCATATAGGAGGCAAACGAACATGCGGGTCACCTGTTGTTAAGCGATCACCGCCGTCCATAGACACTAGCAACCCTAGAGGAGTCGCAAGTGTGTTGCCAGCCTGTGTTTGGGAGAATAGAGAGAAAAAGGGAGGAGGAGGAAGAGGAGAGGGGAGGGGAGGGGAGAAGGGTCTCCGGCGTTCTCACTGACCGAACGAAACGCAACAATGTAAGCACTGTTACTTTACGTCGGTTTTCTGTGAGAGCGTGGTGCTACCCCGGACGAGCCGACCCATTTAGGTTAAAACCAAAAATAGCTTTAGCGTGGCTCTACCACTACTGAATTGCCATACAAATACTACCTTTCTATTATATGTTGACATGTGTAATGTCATAATGTAACCACCCTTTAGTTACTACTTCTAAATACACATCGTCTTATATAAGGGTGGCTAACCTACTGCCACATTAGAACAATAACTCTTAAAGTTACAACCATCGTTAGTTAGTCTCGGAGTGCAGTTTGATGTAGCACGAACGCAGAGAGCGTTGAATTTACCTCCCAGACATATTTTATCAGTTATATATATATATATATATATATATATATATATATATATATATATATATATATATATATATTTATCGTAGCACGACATAGTGACTGCACTATGCCTGATGTTAAGCATAGTACAATCCAAAAACATCGGCAACCACCGAGAGACAGATTATCCAGCGCCGGTCACCGCTGTCATGCCGGCCATAATGACGAGAGTCACCCGGTACTGGATATGCACAGGCTGATCCCGAAACGCGACGCGCAGAAGCGAGTCACTATGACGGGCTTTTTCGCCATATGCATGGTGGTTGCGACCCAGTCGGGCTGTAAAACCCTACCACCCCGCTATCGCCATTGTCTCGTTCGTTGATCAGCAGGGTGCATCACGTGCAGGTGAGGTTGGCTTGGGTGTCTCAAGTCTTAAGATGTTACTCGACACCCCTTACACCCCAAAAGAATTATGAAAGATAGAATGTATATGTATTATAGAAGTGCCACTTTCTGACCCTGGCTTCGTTCGTCATTAAACACTAATGTTGCTTCATTTATTTTGGCTCTTTAATATTGGAAAGTCATCTAAGTCAAAGTAGCTTTTTTTTGTTGTGCACAATAAAATTGTAAATCTGTGGTATTGTCTTATATATTGATTGAAACTATATAGTATATAGGACAATTCTAATCTAAATTAAATGGTCAGTATGACTTGAAACTAAAATTGGACAAAATAACTTCGGACCTATACCTTTGTTTTTTGAAGATAAAAATGTTTATTATGTTTTTTTTTTCGATCTGACTGACTACGCTATTGACCCAGCAAGGTCTTAACAGCTTCACCGGACCACTTAGGCGAGCGCTTAATGCATTCAGCCGATTTTATTTGACAACTGGCTCAAGGGTGCACGGCACACCTCGGCTTGGGCTGATATATACAATTCACGACCTATCTTTTTTTTTTTTTTTTTTTTTTTTTAACGTGGTGAAATCCCTTATGGATACCCACCCTCCCGGGGGAGAGGGTAGGTTATGTCCGACTCGCACGGACTAAAACCCCATGGTGTACGTCTTCCGCTATGGTTGGGGCGGCACGAGATCTCTATAGACTTCATCGTGCCGCCCCGGCGGTTGGCCCAGCAGCAGAAGTGCCGCCGCCGAGCCTCGTCTTATAAGGAGACAGCCGGGTACACACCGGCCGTCTCCTCCATCCGCCGGACCCGTGCAATGGGAAGATGGGCCCCCCGGCCCATCTTCTCTGGTCCGGTTAAGGTGGGAGGTGGCGGTCAAACTGCCGCCTCCTCCTGTCTGCCCTTTGTTGGCGGAGACGGCCACTGTGAGGGTCTTGCTCACGGACCCTCTCCGCCGCCTCCTTCTGCGAGACGACCTCTTCGCAGAAGGAGGCCATAATATTCCATACATCCTCGCTGCCGAGCATAGCTTTTACGACGCTCGGCAGCGAGAGATCACCACCTACCGCCGCAGCCAGAGTGCGGCGCCGCTCCTCCCACGCAGCACACTCGGAAAGAGTGTGCAAATTCACGACCTATCTGAGTTAACCAAAGCTAAGCTAACTATTCATACATATATGAGTTGTTGAAACATATATGTGTACCTAGCATACATACCTTAAGAACTCTTATATATATATGAACAGTGATATATGCTTATATAATGAAAAGGTTTTTTCTAGACCTTATTTAGAGTTACAATATCGTAGTACATTGTTTTGACGAATCTCAAAACAGCATACGCATAAAAAGAAAGCTATCGCTCACTGAACAAAGGAAACGCAACAATGAAAGTGCTGTTACTTCACGTCGGTGTCTCTGTGAGAGGGTGTTACAACCCCAGGTGAGCCGATCCATTCATGATGAAACCAGTAATAACTTCAGCGTAGGTCGAACACCTACATTGATTCAGCTACATCGTTTTTTATTCAATTTTAATAAATAAGACGTATGTATCGTATGTATAAACCTTACGGAAGAAATTTTCTAAATGATGATGAAAACCGCATTAAAAATTGTTTTGTAGTTTAGGTGAATTCAATGAATATGACGCTAAAAACGACTCTCTTGCATTTTATGATAAATATACTCTGCAAAAAACTGTACACACATCATAAGCGCTTTGACAGAGCCTTGTCAAAACTAGTCTAGTTAGCTTATTTTTGACAGTTGCCCCGTCAATCCGCCCGTATCTAAGCAACATATAGCTATTTCTTTTTTACCACCGATAATGAGAATATGCCATCTTACTTCCACATTTTACCTAAGACAGTGTAGAGTTAAGATATTACTTTACGTATATGTGCGGTATCGTCATTTGTTTTGTTAAAATTTCATGTCGATGACGTATGTACACCTTTTAACGTATAATATCATAGGCAGTAAAACTTTGAACCGCTACCTTTTAACTAAACGCTTTTTGAGCGATCTCTGTAATATTAATACAGTCATTGTCCGATAAACAAGATCCTTAACTAGGCTGGAATCAAAACGCGAAGACGCCGAAATGTCGGCAATAAAATTTAAAAAAAAAGAATGCCGGATAACGCGTCTGACCTGATGTTCACAATAAAGCTGAACTGAGCCCCAGACAGAAACGAAACCAGGTTGCCAGTGTTTATTCTAACAATGTAGAACTAAGGCTTTAGAAAATTCACACTATCTATTTTTTTTTTCGATCATTCGTCTGTATAATTTTGTTTATACAACGTCCAAAACGAAGGTGAAATAAAATTAGGTCTTCCATGGTGGCGTGGGTATTATTTATTGCCAGTACCGTAGAGATATAAAAAAACATTACGTGTATTAATTGAGATAATTTAGTTTTAATTTATATACTGTTATTGGGCGAAGATATGGGGAGAATATTCTAACTCCGAAGAACTCTTGGGAATGAAATTTTTTATAGGCAGGCTATCAAATTTCAATCGGCAATCTTTTTGTCTGACAAAAATAGCGAGTGTACACACTGTGTAGGATAGTGTTAAAAACACCGGTTCTCATCCGATCACCGTCGTCAAACAACGTCGGGTGCGGTCAGTGTTTGGATGGGTGACCGCCTGGGAACGTCGCGTCACGTTGGGTATTTGGTGTATTTTTATTAATGTTTCTCTGTAAAACAAATGTTTTACTTCTATCGTGTGTATTCACGACACATCCTTTTTTTATTCAAAGAAATGTATGTATATTCGTTTATTATCTTTAAAATGTAATTGAGATAATATAACGCATACATTGGCACTGTTTTAACCTCAATTACATAAAGAAATAAATAAGGTCCATTATCTCAAGTTACGTCATAACTCTGTTACTGGCTGAATGATTTAACGGTGTTAAAAATAAAACAATTCCGAATTCAAAATCGCAACGGACGCTGTTGAATGGAACAAATCGGATGAGATTAAAAACGAAAAATTTGAAAGCGTCATTCGCGAATTGCATCGCGAACGGTTGTAGATGGCCGGCTAGACGAATGCCGTTGAACTCGGGCGTTTTTCGGGGTTCGTCGCCCGACCGTCGAACCTTCGGCAATTTCGTTCGAGATAACGTTCGATATCGATCTGCGATTTATTAGACACTGTGACGATTCGAGATTGATGGACTTCCTTCATGTCCCTCTTTCTGAATGTCGAATCGCTTCGAATACGGGTTCGGGACACTTTTATATGACATATAGTGTTTCAAAGTGTGGTAATTTTTTATTTTGTATTTTTAATTACACAAAAGACACGTTACAGTTTTTGTATTATTTTTTTTTAGAACTGACTACGCTATTGACCAAGCAAGATCTTAACAGCTTCACCGGACTACGCAGTTTTTGTATTTTATAAGAATTTTGTAATGTAATATTCAGCTATGTAAACTTCGTTTTTTAATGATTACAAGCCTCTATTTAGCTTGCAATGTTTGTTAGTTTATTTAAATCAAATCTTGCAACCTAAATTCCAGGTATTTTTGACATACGACTTTGTAATTTTGCATTACTGTTTAAGTGTGATGACTAATTCACGAAAATTAATAATAAGATGGCGAATTTCAAAATGGCTGCCAAGCACACTGAAAAGAGATATGATTTAGCTTCTTAGCGCGTTTGGATACAAACTTATTAACTTTTTTTAAATATAATTAATTTAAAATTAATATAATTTTAGGTAAACTAAAAGGACAAATTTTTTAAAGGCATTTTTTTTATATCAAAGGGGGCAAACGAACTGATGGGTCACGTGATGTTAAGTGATCACCACCGTCCATAGACACTAGCGACATCAGGGACGTCGCAAATGCGTTGCCAGCCTGTATATGGGAGAAGGGGGAGGGGAAGGAAAGGGAAAGCAGCAAAGCGGAAGGGACGTGGGCCTCCGGCTCTCTCACTGACCGAACGAAACACAACAATGCAAGCACTGTTACTTCACGTCGGTTATCTGTGAGATGGGAGGAGGCGACTACCCCGGAGGAGCCGACTCATTCATGCTGAAACCAAAAATACATAGCTTCAGCGGGGCTCTACCACCTACATATCTAATATTTGTATTATAATCTATACTAATATTATAAGAGGTAAAGTTTGTGAGTTTGTGACGTTGTGAATTGTGACGTTGCAAGGGGTAATCTCGGAAACTACTGGTCCGATTTGAAAAATTCTTTCATTGTTATAAAGCTCATTTATCGAGGATGGTTATAGGCTATATATCATCACGCTAAGACTAATAGGGGCGGAGCACCAATGAATAATGTTTAAAAATCAGGGTGTTTTTTCCTCTTGAGAGCTTTCACTGCATATTAGTTAGCTCAAATTAACTATGTCCACGCGAACGAAGTCGCGGGCAGAGGCTAGTTACATATAAAACAAAATGCTCTACTACGTCTGTCTGTCTGTTCATGATAAACTCGAAAACTACTGAACGGATTTTCATACGGTTTTCATAGGCTAAGAGATTCTCGCATCGCTGCTGAAATACTACGTTCATGATAAAACCTTTTCAAGAAAATCATAAAGCATATCTTCGAGTAACATTTAGTTTTTGTTTCATTAAAATCTATTCACTCTATCAAAAGTTATTGTAATTTTAATGACGACGCGACTTAAGTACGAGAGAAAAGTAAATGAACTTAATACATTTTGATGACATTATTAATCACTATTTTCACATAGAGTTCCACGCTAATGAAGTCGCGAACATTCTATATTATTTTTTTTTTAACTCGTTACTCTAGATGTGACATAGTTTTCTCAATTTGAAACATTCTGGTACTTAGATGTTATATTATATCTATGTTCAGGTTGAATAAAAAGGTCAACACAGTTCACGCTATTAGGCTCATAGTTCGACGTACCGTTCGATAAAATTCAGGCATAACAGGTGTTATTGTTACCATGTTTAAAAATAATTATGATTCAAATTCGGAAGTTGGACGGATCGGTGACGATTCATTTAGAATAAGGAAAGGCATTTATTACATACTAACCCCTGCCGTCGACTACGTCCGCGTAGTAATAGTTACTTTGGGCTAACGAAACAGAAGATCTCAAGAGGAAAAAAGATCCCGATTCTGAAATATTTTTCATCGGTGCTCTACTCCTAATGACCTTAGCGTGATGATATATAGCCTATAACTATCCTCGATAAATGAGCTATATAATACTGAAAGAATTTTTCAAATCGAACCAGTTGTTCCTGAGATTACAAACTCACAAACTTGACCTCTTTATAATATTGGTATAGACTAGCGGTGCTCGCGATTTCGTCGGCATGGAATCTGATATACAAAGCAGCGACTAATAAAGTCACTTATCTACTTTTCTCTCACACTTAAGTCGCGTCGTCATTAAAATTACAATAACTTTTGATAGAGTAGTCCGATTTTAATGAAACAAAGGCTAAGTTATTCTTGAAGATATGCTTTATGATTTTCTTTGGTGATGTTCTATTGTGAATCCAGTACTTTAGCAGTGATGCGTGTTCATACAAACGACAGACAGGCAGTAATTCCTAAAATTGATTGAAATGTATATTATTATACTATAAAAATCTAAAAAGTACACATAAGTTAGATTTACATTCTTATTATATGTATTGATATAGAAAAACACTAGCTGTTGCCTGCAACTATTTTTTTTTTTTTTTATTGTATCACGACATAGTGACTGTACTACGTCTGATGTTAAGCATAGTACAATCCAAAAACATCGGCAACCACCGAGAGACAGATTATCCATCGCCGGTCGCCGCTGTCATGCCGGCCATAATGACGAAAGTCACCCGGTACTGGATATGCACAGGCTGATCCCGAAACGCGACGCGCAGAAGCGAGTCACTATGACGGACTTTTTCGCCATATACATGGTGTTTGCGACCCAGTCGGGCTGTAAAACCCTACCACCCCGCTTTCGCCATTGCCTCGTTCGTTATTCAGCAGGCTGCACCACGTGCAGGTGAGGTTGGCTTGGGTGTCTCAAGTCTTAAGATGTTACGCGACACCCCTTACACCCCGAACTACTACGTTGTCTTGAAACAATTTTAGTCTGTAATGAGGACTACCTTTTATATCTCGGCTAATTTTAGGTTGTATTTTTTCTTGCAGTTTCTTCTATTCGTTTTAAATACCTCTATTCAAGTTTAATCCGAATTTACACTTGAAAATTCTTCTATAAGCCAATAAAAGTCGTATGTAAATTGGTACAGCCGTGTTAGAGATTAACCCTAACAAACAAAAACCACAAATAATGTATTTATGTCTTAAATGTGTGTAAAATTTATATTCTGCGTTTGATGCTGATTTCGAAATTCATGTGAATCTTCTCATGGCCAAAATTAGATAGGGTTATTATATTATAATTATATGTATTAAATAGCTAATTTAATACGGTTTATTTCATACAAAAGGCCTTGGGAATTTTCATGGGAAATAATTAATACAAATTTAAAAGCCGACGATCGTAATTCAGCGGTGACATAATGTCACCCCGCTCGCCGTATAAGGGTCACGATAGTTCACGCACTTTGGTTCATAGTTCGACGGACGCCCGGATCGACGTCGTTCCAAATTTGAATTTCATAAATGCTCCGTTCGCGAATGTGGTATTTGAATTTCGAATCGCTTCCTGTTGGTTTATACACTTTTTTGTTTTAGGTTTCTATAATTTCATTATCGGCCAGTTGTTTATTAAAATAACACAAACAATTAAATTGCAGTTAAGGTTAATTTATTATTCATCTAGTAATGGCAATACATGACTTTCGCTACTCGTTTGTCTGTAAAAAAATGTTTTATATGGTACATTTTAATTGAGTTTTTATTGTTTTTTTCCTTTTTCCCGTAAAAAATCATTAATTTTCAATTAATTCAAGTGTTTTTATTTAATTAGTAATTAAGATCTAATTTATTAAGTAATATAGATACATAAATAGTGTATTTTTCATGTACATTTTTTTTCCTTTTAAATACTGTCTCTGGGTTTCCATATATTATATGAATAGCGAATAAAAAAGAATAAGTCTAAATACCACATACAAAATGAGGCCGTATGATTAATTATAGCATATTTAAACCACTAAAATGTTATTAAAAGACCGTATTATCGATGAAATAGCATATTATGATAAAAATATGCATAATCAAATGACGTAAGTAACAAACATTACTCATATTTAGCGAGTTTTGTTTCACCTTCGCTGGATTTGTGTTGCAGTTGAAGTTTTAATTTAGGTGTTTTACCAAGAGCCCTATTTTCTACTTTAACGCTACTCGGTTTGAAGCAATAATGGCTTAATCGCATCCGAACATCGCGTCGTTTGATGTTTTTTTTTTTTTCGAACTGACTACGCTATTTACCTAGCAAGGTCTTAACAGCTTCACCGAACTACTAAGGCGAGCGCTTAAGGCACTCAGCCGATTTTATTTGGGCAACTAGCTCAAGGGTGCACGGCACACCTCAGCTTGGCTGCTGCCTGTTACATGCAAACTCGCGACCTAACTTAGCTAACTATTCATATATGTTTGAGTTGTTGAGACGCATATGTGTGCCTCAACAACCCCTCCATATATTTTTTATCGGAAAATTAGAGTTTTTTCAGTTCGATGAGGGAAAAAAATAAAACCCTTCCACTTCCATGTGTAAGCGTGCACGTGTAGAGGGTGATCGTGTAGTGTTGTAGCAGTGTTGTTTTGTGTCACTGTATCGCGCGAGTCGTTTGATGTCAGTTCGCATTTCTGAGTTGGAGCTTTTGATCATGTGGTGTAGCGTTTTTTCTAAGGCTATCTGGCTAGCTACAATTCTTAAGATGAAAATTTGTTGTTGTGTTGTTGCTGGAACTGCACTTAAGAGCTAGTTGCCCTACAGGTATAGTGTATTTCTCATCTTAGACCACAACCTTATAAAATATTATATTTATATTATAAAATATTATATATGCTAATATTATAAAAAGGTAAAGTTTGTGAGTTTGTGACATTGTAGGGAGTAATCTCAGGAACTGGTGATCCGATTTGAAAAATTCTCTCAGTGTTATATAGCTCATTCATCGAGGAAAGTTATAAGCTAGATATCATTACGCTAAGGCCAATAGAAACTGAGTGCTGGTGAGGAATGTTTTAAAATTGAGGTTTTTTTTCTTCTTATGAACTTCCGCTGCGTGTTGTAGTTAGCCCAAAGTAATTATTCCACGCGGACGAAGTCGCGGGCAGTGGCTAGTTTAACATAAAGTGAGATAAGGAGCAAACACTAAACCCTATTAACTATTATACCAGAACTCATCATATGAATCTAACTGTAATAGAAATGTCCATTATATATTACAGTTAAGAATATCTTGTGCTCAGCCAAAAATGAGCTATATACAACGATTTCAGTTTGAACCTTTGATACTTATCGGCTCAATAGTTGTGATTTACCCTCGTTGTAAAATGAGACCTCTGAAATTAAGACCACTCCATGTAATTCCAAAGAAATTCTTATTATTTTTTTTTATTATTGTCTTTACTTGTTTTTTAATTGAAAACTTTAGCCGTGTTGAGAGATTTTTGGGAGAGGAAATTTTATATATTGATGACCACAACATGCCCGTGAGTGACGTATTGCACTTGCTCCTGACTAATCACGCTGTTTAGCGGTCTGTGTACATACAATATTAATATTTTAGTACCTGGGCGACCGAGCCTAGCTCAGTTCTTTAAAAAACATTTTAAAAATAGAAATAAACTATTAGGTTTCCCTCACAAAATTAGCATTATTTTACATAAAAAAAAAATCATAAAAGATCTTATTTATTTAATTAAAATAAATTGATAAGTTTGCCTTACAAAGTTATCATTTTTACAAAAAAAATTATATACACTTGGATTCGAACTGGGTTTACACGGATTATCGGAGCAATCAATTTCCATCTGAGCTATTTTTGTTTTGACAGCGGCAGCAAAATTTACCTTCATATTTTAGCTATATTTTTTCATTGCCTGAAAACTCCGTTAAAAAAGGTTTTCTATGAATAATATCTAGCTAGATCGAATTAAAGTCCCCGAAACTACCTACATACTAAGTTTCACTGAAATAGATAACGCCGTTTCCAAGATCTCGAATATATAGACATATAAAAATTTACAAGATTTGCTCGTTTAAAGGTATTAGATATGAAGCTTATATAGCCCATTTATAAATTAATAGACTGCTGTATAAAATGTATATAATTACTGCTTGGATTGACAAGAGATGTGAAAATCACACTAATACTTTCTATTTAGAAATCCTGAAATTTAAACATATCAGACTATAATTGATTTAAAATTCCAAAAAAGAACACAGTTATGCCGTTATTCCATTATTTTGAGTTTTCACTGCTGTTGATATATTCCTTGTGACTGCCTCGATAATTTTTTATTTCAGAAGTTATGACATTAAATCTTTTATTTGATTAGTTAATATTTTTAATAGGTTAATTACCGGCACAAAATTAAATTCGATTAAATCCACGAAACCATAGTTAAATTCCAAAAGTTACACTTAAGAGCCAGTTTTTTGAGTTCAATATGTATAGCATCTAGTTAAGTTACACATTTATCTGAAATTATGTATAAATTGTATGTGTATTAAAGACAAGTCTAGAACTTTCATAATTTCTCTAGTCAACTACTATCATTCTAATCAACTTTTTCAAACATTTTCAAAAATCAGTGGAGTTTCCGCTGGCGTCTGTGATAAAGAGTGTCCCAAGACTAGTATGTCTACGTCAACGTAATCTTAAATTAGCACTGTCAGTAACATTTTAATTCTGTAAATAATTTATGTAAAACTTATTGGACAATGACTTATCTTATCTGCAGTTTTTTATACCACTGAAGTTTTTTCACAGAATGTCCGATAAAGTGACAGTAACTGCGACATGTATTTTCGAAGCGTCATACAATATCGTCCATTTTAGTACACAGTTGTGCAATAATATTAATGCAATCGGGTTTAATGAACTTTAAGGTGTCGTTTGCGAAAAAGCTAACGCGTTTATATTACAGAGAGTATTCGAACAATTTCTTTGAAATTTGAAGTGATGTACTACATTCTATACCTAAATAAATAGAAACTAATTATCGATTTTTAAAAATACCTTATCCGTGTTATTAAAAAAAAGTTGAACGCGTTGAAGTGCGCATTAAACTCTTACTTAAAAAACGTGTGATCACAGGGGTCATACAAGTATGTGTTGGGAGTTTTCTGCGGGATTTTAGTCTGTCATGAAGTGGATTTTTTATTTTATTCATAACCTTGTTTTATTTGACTCTATATTATGTAAATTTGATGGTGTTTTACGTAATATAGTTAGCTTATTGTGCATAAGTGAAGTGAATGGGAAATAATACCACGGAGCATGAAATTCTGAGATGTCACAAAAACTCCCTGGAAGGTTCTAACAAGGGATCCACCGTCTTGTTAGAATATTGATTAACACGACGCTTAATATTGAAATGATCGCAAGACGCTTGTAACATTATTGACTACGCGACAATGGCAGTAAAAATCTGAAAGATTAATTGCCAAAAATAAAGTTAAAAAAAAGTATTGCGTAAGCAGAATTCTTGTAATTTCTGGCCGCTTGGTCAGGAAAAGTAAGCAATGCTTTTAACCCTCCTCCCCATAATTATGTACAAAGTATTATAAGCATGTGTTCAAATACATAGATCTACAATTTAAGACACTGCTTGGTAAAACTCGTGTTTAATTTTGTTTTTGTAATAAGACAGGTGTTTGACGATAGATTTGCAAGTTGCAAAAACCGTATGGGTATTTCTTTAGGAGGCCAACGAACAGTCACCAGATGTTATGTGGTCACCACCGTCCATAGACACCAGCAATACTAGATAGTCGCAAGTGCCAGCTTGTGTTGTTGGGAAAAGGGGGAGGGGTTAGGAAATGGGGAGGAGATGGGGCTCCGGCGCTCTCACTGATCGAACGAAACGCAACAATGCGTGCACTGTTACTTGACGTCGGTGTTTCTGTGGGTCGAGTGCTACCCCGGGCGAGCCGACCCATTCATGTTGAAACCAGTAGTAGCTTCAACGTGGCTCTACCACCTATATAGGTGACAGGTAGACAGATTTTACGTGGTGTGTTTAAGTTAGTTGTCAAAATAAAATCTGCTGATTGCGTTAAGCGCTCGCCTTAGTAGTCCGGTGAAGCTATTAAGACCTTGCTAGGCCAATAACGTAGTCAGTTCGAGAAAAAAGCTACAGATTTTCAAGAAAAACCCCATAATTATGATTTTATTGCAATATTTTCATTACCCAACACCTACTCAGTTGCTAGGATTCAATCCTACGTCCATCGACGCAGTGTCCGAACATGCTTTTAATTAAGACACCGCCTGCACCTATTTGATTAATTATTCTTTTGTTATATTACTCACAAGAAGGTTTTAATGTAAGAAATTATTAGGAAAATCATACGGGAGAAGTGACAAATTTTGGTTGAAAAACCCCATATCAAAAAAGTTTGCGAATGACTGAGACAGAAGTTACTACGAAGTTTAAAAATATTGACAGATTGACCTTTAGTTTTTTAGTTGCTAATATATTTCACCAGCCTCTGCCCGCGACTTCGTTCGCGTGGATTAATTACTTTGGGCTAACGCTAACACGCAGCGGAAGCTCTCAAGAGAGAAAAACCCGATTTTGAAACATTCTTCATTGGTGCTCCGCTCTTATTGGTCTTAGCGTGATGATATATAGCCTTTAACCTTCCTTGTTAAATGAGCTATATAATAGTGAAATTTTTTTTTTAAATCGTACCAGTAGCTCTTGAGATTACCCCCTACAACTTCACAAACTCACAAACTTTACCTCTTTATAATATTAGTATACATCAGTGGTGCTGAAACCTGAACTGCTAGCGATCCACCTCTTTATTTTTAAACTAGGATCGATCGACTCTGAAAAGATGCAAGTACGTGTGATGCAGAATTGTCGTCTAAGCAGGTGTTGGTAACTCCCGCTAAAAACGCGTAAGTGGTAGAGCCACGTTGAAATTATCGGTTCGCCCGGAGTAGTACCACCCGACCCACAGAAACACCGACGTGAAGTAACAGTGCTAGCATTGTTGCGTTTCGTTCGGTCATTGAGAGCGCTGGAGACCCACCTTTCCAATCCTCTCCTCTCCTCGTCTCCCTCCCCCTTTCCTCCAAAACACAGGCTGGCAACGCACTTGCGACTCCCTTGGTGTTGCTACTCTGTCTATGGACGGCGGTGATCAAGTGTCAAGTGACCTTGTCCGTTTGAGGCATGACATAAAAAAACGATGAAATAAAGAGATGAGGGGGTTATTGTTCATTGATTCGGGTGAATAAGTTGTTTCATATTTTATATAAACCTACAAGCAGTATCATTTCCTAATATATATCTGGTGCACGTGTAAAATTGAATCGCCGTTTCAAACCGCGTACTAATTTACTTCGGTCTCGGTAAGCATCGAACCCGTGACCTCTATCGTTTCAACCAGACATACTGACCGCTAGACCACGACCAACCTAGCTCCACGGTATCTATATATCTAGTGGTATAGATAACATTTTAATAATAGCACGTGGTCCAAAATCAATAGGTCGTTAGCCCATAAGAGGGAGCGAGAGGGGAGACAGATACGTCACTTCCGCTGTCCCTCTCGCACGCAAGGTCGGCGGCTTCTTCCTTAGGTTATTTGCTTGCTATATTTTTCTCCAATATTCGAGGGGTTAAAGTGCTTTTTTACACGGATTTTATGGACATGCCTATTTGAAGGAATCATCGCCTTTTTCTGGGAAACGTTTTGATAAAAAAAATGACAATGGTGTTATGATTTTCCTCCTTGAAATGTATAAGGAAAATATAGGTGAAATTATTTTTTTTAAAGTTTAAACACATGTTAATTTATTGTTTAAAGATTGAAAAGAAATGCGTAGATAGAAACAATGAGTTTATAAGAAATAAATACATATTGCGAACTTTACATGTGGTTGACGACCCGTTTTCCGGGGTCAACGACCCGTTTACATTTGTTATTGTAATAATGTTACACGAATTACTTGTTACTTAAAGATTGTATACATTTTCTTTATTGGAATTAGAAAGAAATTAATTTTCTTTATTTTTATCTCGCACAAATAAATCATTAAATACAAATGACGTACGTAAGAAGGTTTTATGCAATTAAAAATAAAGACATTCGAATTCCGAATTGCTGGCTGAAAAGAAAAAAATTCGCCAACCACGAAAAGCGGTAGTGTAATATCGCTGAGCGATTCCACATTCAAACTAGAGTTCAACAGCATTTCACCGAAATCTACTTTGTTTGGGTCCCCGGGTCAATGAACCGCGGTGACGCCGGTGCGTCTGTGTGCGCGCGCCGATCCGTCCGTACACACCGATGTACGCACACAGACACGACCCGCCTTAGGTTCAGAGCGGCTCTGACGGGCAATTTTGCCTCTTAACTACAAAGTAATTGTACCCATTTTCGAACTTTTAATTTACAATTTCGAAGGTACACAAGAAACGTGTGCCGCACGCGAAGGAATTTTCCCTTAAAGATGATTTTCGAAGGATTTTTCTCCCGTACGAAGCGACGGGGCGACTGAACTATCACTATGAGCTAAGTTGATTATTCGGTTCGAATGAAAAAAATATGTAATTTTTTTCGTGAGCCTGACCGAAGATTCGTCAATGCGTCAGTCACGTTCGGGCCGCTCTGGCGTCAACATCTTCCGACTTGCCAGTTGCCTTCGCGAAGCCGAGTTATTCACAACATATAGTACAAAATACAACGTACAAATTTTTTGTCTCTATTCCAGCAAGTGAGGTGATCGCATCTTGTTTTATCCAAGTGACAGTGCCTATAAGTGCAAAAGTGACCGATATATTATTTGGAAATGGAACGTGGTGGCGTCTAGCGACTTCTAAATTTAAAATTTAAATATCGCGTTCGTAAAATAAATTCGAATGACACGGGATTTTAGATAATTGAGCATTTGTGTGTTCGGTTAACTAAAATCGTTCGAAATTTAAAAATCAAATAAATAAATCATTGGCTTTAAAAATTAAATTATATTTAAAAATAAATCTCTAAATTCAATACATCCTTCTTTCTGTCTTGGTTTTTTGTTTACAGATTTTTGTGTTTGCCAAATTTGTGATAGAGAAATAAAATAAATAGTGTACCGGGAACAAGTGAAATAGTTTTACAATAAATTAAAAAAAACAGTGCCTTATGTAACGTTTTTTTTTAAAAAGAAAGGAGATATAAAAACAAAATCACGGAGACAAAATGCCAAAAAACTTGTTACTCTTCAAAAAGATAATACCGGAAATAAATTTCGCAAAAAGAAATCTCACATCGCCCCTGGGTCGGAATATTTTTATCAGTTAAAAAAAACACTGGTGCTCGATAAATAAAATTAAAAAGAAAAACAAAACGTCAACATAGTTGAAGAAACAGTCTAGGAAGTGCCATAAAGTTTTCTCCAAGAAAAAATCTTATGGTGATACATACAAACAAAACAGTTGCCTTAACGACATAGTCGACTTTCAAACTAATAAAACAAAAACAAACGCAAAAAACAAATTCGGTAAAATTATTTTAAAAAAGGAACACCATATATAGTGATACTAGTGCGTAGCCGAAATGCGAATTCGATTCGCAAAACTGAATCATTGGTCGAAAGTAACCTAATTAAAAGGAAACAATAATACCAACAGTCAAAAAACAATAATTCCATTTTTGAAAAATCGATAACAATCGAATGATGAACAACAATCAATTCCACGAGCTGTTTGGGTCGCAATGGCCTCCTGATCAACATGGCGGCCATTCGTCGGCTACGACGATGCTGCACCAGCACTCTCAACTGCAACAAGGGATGCTGAAAAGGGAGCCCCACACCGAAGTGGGGATGGGGATGCACGGTCAAATGGGTATGGACATCACTTCCGGTTCCGTTGCGGACAGTACCTCCCCTCCACCGGGCAGCAGTGAGGGAATGTTTGGATCATCGATCTCTGGAATGTTCATGGATAAGAAATCAGCTAATTCCATTCGAGGTATTTATTTTATTGCTAACTTTTACCCGCGACTTTATTTACATAATCTTAACTAATATTATAAATTCTAATGTCAGTTTGTTTATTTGTTACGCTCCCATGCGTTAACTTCTCAACCAATCACTATAAAATTTTGCATACACATTCTTTGGGATACAGATATAGATATAGAGTACTTTATTATTTCAAATTAATACTTACTGTACGTATAGGCCAACTTTACGTTAACATGAGCAAAACCGCGAGCAAAGGTGAAATTTATTTTTCTGTCTCTCGAAAATAAAGTACCCTATGTCCTGACAATATGTATGAAAAAATCATGATTATAGGTTGATTATTTAACGTGTAAAACCGTAACAAATAAACATACATTACCTTACGTAATATTAGCTAAGATGAATTAGGCGTTCCCTTCATATTATGGACACAGAAGGAAAACCAGGAGGTTAATGGCGCTTCTAATTTCATCCGAAGAGATTTTAACTACTACATAATTATATCACACAAATCTTAATCTTTACTTTCACATTTCAGCCTTCTTTATCCAAAGACCAAGTCAGGTTTTAGAGATGTGTACTACCATACACATAGCGAACCCATAGTGATTCATTTTTTTAATACTTTATAAATTTGATTGATGTGTTTGATCACAATCTAATTAGACTACACGACAATATGGCTTTAGATAGTAAACACACGAAACCTAGAGGAGTTTGGTTACAGCTTCACCGGACTACTAAGGCGAGTGCTTAAGCCATTCAGCCGGTTTTGTTTAGGTAACTAGCGCAAGGGTGCATACACACCTCGGCTTGGGCTGTTACCGAAATTCCGAATCTAGCCTAGCTAAACTATTCTAAGCTATTCATACATATATTCGTTTGTTAATTGAATTGAAATCGTATGATTCACAAACATTTACATGTATATCGGAAATGAAACGAACTAAATTTCTCGATTCAATTCGAATAAGGGAAGAAAATAAAGCCCTTCCACCATGTGTGTGTGTGCACGTGTGTGGGGTGATCTCATGTGTGCCGTCCATCGATGTGGTGTCAGAACACGCTATCAATTAAGCCATCATCACTTTACCTTCTAGCATGTATCGCTTGTAGGTCGGCATGATAGCAACGACTACTACTAGATCCTAGATATTTGGACGATTACCGTTGTTATTCATTTATACTATGCTCACAATCAGACATAGTGTAGACACTTTGCTTTGCTACTATATACAAAAGCAATATGATTTACGACATACAGATTTCAAATGGGGTTGAATAAAAGAAAATAATACGTCATTTTTGAAAGAGTAATCCTTGAAGGGATGAAAAAGGGCATCAAGTCGCCTTAATTATGGATCTACTCGGGCGACGCCGGTATCGCAAACTAGTATGTGACTATTATTTTTTTTTACATTGACACTTCTACATGAAGTACTAACAACTTATTAAAAACTAGCTTTTACACGCGGATTCGGTTGAGTTAATATAGATTTCGAAAATACAGACACTGTTACATAATTAGCTTTTTATAGATGAGAGATTTTTTGATTTCAGAGTTTTGTATTTTTTATTTAACTTACAAACAGCAAATCAAATGTTTTTTTTAAAATAGTAGAACTGATTATAATCATCCTATAATTGATACGGTATAGGTAGTGAGTTTTATAGGCATTAGTTAGCGTTCTACATTATAACGAATGGAGTGTCGCTTCTGCGATTTTATAATAATTTTATTACATTGATATAAAACATAAACGAAGCGACGCATGAGGAAACATCCAGTACTCAATTGACAATTAAAGATACGTTATATAAACAAAAGCATGACTTATTTGTTTTAATTTACGATATTTAGAGGGTTGTCAAAATTGTGGAAATATTTCTTTAAAAAGTGAATAGTTATTCAAACGCTCATGTATTCACACCCTGTAGGAATGACAATAGTTATTACTTGTAAAACTTAAAGAAGTATTGTATTGTTAAAAAGGTTATGACCTCATCGATCACAACGTCTGTTCAGTGTTATATACACAATTAGCTTACCTAGCTTAGCTTAGTAAGATTCGCGTTGTTGCATCCAAGGCAACAGCTCAACTTGAAGTTCGTCTACTTTGTCACCCTTGAGCTTGTTGCCAAGCGGCTGAACACCAAAAATGCTCGCCCCGTTAGTTAAATGGAGCTGTGAATACCCATCAGGCCAGCCCGATTAGGCCTCCCACGGCAACGGCTCAAGCCTAGGTTCGATCCCTCGGTAGGAGGGAGCCCTTGAGTGCGTTGCTTGCGCGATACGGTGACACACAAATATACATCACTGCTACAACACTACACGATCACCCCCACACACGTGCACGCCTACACGCTTACACATTAAAGTGGAAGGGTTTACTTTTTTCCCTTATCGAACTGGAAAACTCTCAATCTTCCGATAATAAATATATGGAGGAGTTGTTGAGGCGTGTATGCTTGGTACACATATACGTTTCAACAACTCATACATATATAAATGGTTAGCTAGGTTAGCTAAGATAGGTCGCGATTTTGCATGCAACAGGCAACAGCCAAGCCGAGGTGTGCCGTGCACCCTTGAGCTGGTTGCCAAAATAAAATCGGCTGAGTGCCTTAAGCGCTCGCCTTAGTAGTCCGGTGAAGCTGTTAAGACCTTCCTGGGTGAATAGTGTAGACATTTCGAAAAAAAAAAACCCATCAGGCCAGTAACATTAGTTAGAAAAATAACTTCACTGCAGATGTTTATATACTGAATAGGTAGTAAAGTAACTTTATTTAATCGTATGGCTAAACATAGTATAGTATCCATCTTTTATTATCGTCAATAATCAAATCAAAATATTCTTTATACAATTTAAGCCCTAAGGAAGCGTTTATGAATGACAAAGCTATCACCGGTTCGGTCAAACAACCCAGTTATCGAGAAGAACCGGCAAAAAACTAAATCCTGTCTATCTCTTCATGTTACATGTTTTTACAAAACATAAAGAGTTACAACGTTTTTAGCGGATGCACGGAGAGGAACGTCATTTCCAGACATCACAATCGTTCACATATTGATCCGCCCTAGAATAGCTTTTATATATTAAAACCGGACATGGTTCTTGAACTCACTATCCGGCAAATCGGTAAACTGTTTTGGGATTTTGTTATAAAACCTAACACTATTAACTAAAAAACTGTTGTTGGACTTAGTGAGCTATAACCTGTAATCGACTGTGACTCGATTGACCGATTAATGTATTTGTCGCTGCTAGGTTCAGTTTATGTGGAACAGTGGAGTGGCCAATAATTTGATACTTTTTAGTTCAGAGGTACGGAGGCGAGGTATCAAAATCAAAAGTACATTATTCAATTTAGATACTTATGAACGTCAAAGCTACCATCGGTTCCGAAAACAACCCAGCCATCGAGAAGAACCGGCAAGAAACTCGATCGGGTACATTTTCTTTACATACACTTCCAATACATCATAGCTTATAGTGGATGCACAGACAGGAGTCAATTCCAGACATCACTATCGTTCACATACTGATCCACTCTATAATATCCTTTTGACACTAAAACCCGTTTGATGTGGCGCTTAAATTTGCAGTCCGGCAAATCGGTAACATGTTTTGGAACTTTATTGTAAAACCTAACACTGTTACCTAAGAAACTATTACTGGTTTTACTAAGTCTGAAACATGGGACGGCCAGTTTATTACAGTTTCTAGTATTTACACTATTTCACACAATTGGCATAGAGAAGCTGTAGTTTAGAACTATAACTAAACAAATATACCTACCTCAAATAGTTCCTGAAATCTATAATTAAGCCCAGATCATTCCAAATGAACACAGTCCTAAGAAATACAGAGAACGAACTCCACTGTTTTGCTTCTGTGTATTTATATATAGGAGGTATAATAATCTCACAACCCTAGCTAGTGTAAGCAACACGAACGTTTTGAAGTGATTTAATGTAATCGAGGATTTATTGTGAGAATATACAGATAAAAGCAACCAAAACAATTAAAATAAAATTGATATAATCCCATTTTATTCCAATGTTTTAATTAAAATACTAGGAATAAAATATTTGTAAAGGCAACTTGGATAATTCAATAATCTTTGATGAAAGTTTCATCTACCAACCTTCTGATAAAAACAGATTATTTTTTACAATTCACTTTGTCAAATATGTTTATTTGATTCTTGTACGTATATAAAACAAAAATGCTTTTCAAAATTAAATTTAACCTCCACACTGTTTTTTAAATAGTTTTGTAATCAAATTGTAAGTTATTATTAAAGTTTATTTTTAACTTAGAGATATTAGAATATGCAATCAATTCCTGACAACCCTAATATATAGGAAAAAATTATTTATATTCCAAAGTTCTTAAGTGTTTACTCTATTTAAATTGTCGATAAGTACGTACTATTTTTTTTATCAACTCGTTCAATCTTCATGTGTGAAAATAAAGTGTGTTTGTGTCCTTTGTGTTAGTGCATTTTTCATTAAATAGGGTTGTAGACGCAATGTCATAATGACATTTTTTTTTTCGATAGTATAATATACAAAAACCCGATTAGGCCTCCCACGGCAGCGGCTCAAGCCTAGGTTCGATCCCTCGGTAGGGAGCCCTTGAGTGCGTTGCTTGTGCGATACGGTGACACACAAATATACATGTTACATATATTGTTATGTTAAATATATAATGTTTCAGTCCATTAGTGGTATCCGCTGCAAAATACGAAACCGTACCTAACGCTGCTCGCTACAAAAAATGCCCGCGACATATTTTTACCGTTCCTCCCGCTGAAATAACGGCAGCGAACGATCAGTACCAGCCTGTCTCTCCAAACAGAGCGTGTTCACGCCCACGCCCGCCTAACCACAGATCACGCCACCGTGGTCTGGGGGTAAATTTCGCTCCCGCACACCAGATTAGGCCCCCCTCGGCAGCGACTCAAGCCTAGGTCCGTTCCCTCGGTGTGGAGCCCTTGAGTGCGCTGCTCGCGCGATACAGTGACACAAAAATTTACATCACTGCTACAACACTACACGATCACCCCCACATACGTGCACGCCTATACCCTCACACATGAAAGTGGAAGGGTTTTATTTTTTTTCCCTTATCGAACTGAAAAAACTCTAATTTTCAGATAAAAAATACATGAAGGGGTTGTTGAGGCGTGTATGCTTGGTACACATATGGGTCTCAACAACTCAAACATATAGGAATAGTTAGCTAGGTTAGCTAAATTAGGTCGCGAGTTGAACATATCAGGCAACAGCCCAGGCCGAGGTGTGCCGTGCACCCTTGAGCTAGTTGTCAAATAAAATCGGCTGAGTGCCTTATGCGCTCGCCTTAGTAGTCCGGTTAAGATGTTAAGACCTTGGAGGGCCAACAGCGTAGTCAGATTGAAAAAAAAAAACCTACAAAATACTTTAGTTAAACTATAACAACGTATCGGTACTGTCAGTCATTTTAGGTTCACTTAGTCTACGTTTAGCCGTCATTGCATATATATCTTAAAACGATGTAAGATATACAGAATTTGTCCGGAGATAATACTCATTATTCATTGAAAAAAAAATCGTATCAATCCGTCCATAAGTTTTTGAGAAAATTTGTCTCATATAATATGTAAGGAAGGCCTTTTATTAATTTCCTTAACGGTTTTTGCGATAGGAGTTGATTGATAAAAATCGTCACGTAAGGAAAAAGCGTTACGCTCTCTATGCTTTTTCTCTCTCTCCTATATAACCTCAAACCTGAATGTGGGAAAGTTCTGTTAATTTATATTTAGCATTTTTTAATATTATTTTATATGACTTCTCTATTGAATTAATAATTGTCTGTTATGTTAAATGATTTTTTTATTTGATTCCTTACTTTACGTTAAGGAGCTTCGTTCCTGGGGAGGATAGCTGCACAGAACACATTTTTTTTAATTGCAGTTCTTATTTGTTTTTTTAAAATTAACTTCTATAAATGATTTTTTTCTTCATAAAGTTATACTTCAATTTTTTTGTGAGTTTTAAATACTAACCAAATTTACCAAAGTAAATGATACTCAAAATTAGAAATATATGTATTTTGGAATTCATTGGTAATTATCTCGAACGTTCCCAATTGCATTTAAATGTTTGTGCCCCAAATATATAATAATTTTCCACAATTAACCTATAGGTATTTTTCTTTGTTAAGAATTAGTGTTAATTGCACAAAAATTTGGGTTAAGACAACATTTGTCAGGGCTATGTGCGACGGCAAATCGCTGATTATGCAGTGTCACATCTGTAGGGCTTGTACGAAATTGTTTCAACTAATTATTGTTTATCAAACCAACATTTTCAATAGTTATTTCAAATTAATAAAGCTGAAATATCTTAAATACTCCTTACGTATTATAAAATACAACATTTCTCTGTTTGTTTGTATGTCCGTTTGCATGTTTGGAATTTGAAAATTACTACACCTAACAACATAATTATTTATTAAGCTATATATATCGACGGAACAAAGCAGAATTGTCGTAACTTGAAAAATCCAACTTTAGACTAGAGCCAATAACTATTTCAAAACCAATTTTTTTATGTGTAGTGTTAAAACTAGGCAAAAAGTCAAGGTTGTATCGATGAAAAATCTAATCGTAAAAAAGCTAGACCCATAACATTCAAAGCGATATTTTTTTTAGAAAACTATGTTAAAAAGTGTTTTAGCCTAAAATGCTAGTTATGACATTTTCGTTTTGTCCCGTCGATATTTTGTCGCCAGTTTTTTTTTGTTACATTAGATTACATATAGAATAAGTTGTAAACATAAAATCACTAATATCGTAATTATTTTATATTTAAACTAGACTCAGCCCGCGACTTCCTAACGCTAACACGCAGCGGAAGCTGTCAAGAGGAAAAAAACCCAGACTTTTAAACATTCTTCATTGGTGCTCTGCTCCTATCGGTCGTAGCGTGATGATAGATATAACCATCTTTGATAAATGAGCTATATACCACAGTAAGAATTTTTCAAATCGGACCAATATTCCCTGAGATTACCCCCTACAACGTCACAAACTCACAAACTTTACCTCTTTATAATACCATTAAGTAATTAAGTATAGATTACAATAACCGGTTTTACTTAATAAACCAAATTAAAAATATTCGCCAATAAGTTCGCAATTGTCAAGTATAAGGTACATCAGTTACCTCCAATCTTTAAGAACAAAAAAAAAATTGAAAATTTTGTTATAGAAATCTAATATTGACATTTGTTTACCCCTAAACTGTCTCGATCTTACACATAAAATATAATACGTACTTATATCTTGTGACTTTAGCAATATTCAAAGCGGTCAATAAGTTTGACAAGTGTAGTATGTCAATTGAATTACAACATTAAATTTGGTGGACTTTTTGGCGGGATCTTGGAATGCCATGTAATGGTTTTTATATTTTATCCATAACCTTGTGTTATTTGACTCTATATTATGTAAGGTTGGTGGTGCTTTACGTAATATAGTTTGGTTATTGTGCACAAGTGAAGTGGATCGGAAATAATACCACGGAGCATGGATTCTGACTTGCCACAAAAACACCCAAGTAAGTCCTAACAAGATGACCACCGTCTTGTTAGTTCATTGAAGTTATATCAATAAACTTGTAATATCATTACTCACTTGACAATGACAGTAATAGTCTACTAAATAGAGGACTGGTTGCCAAAAATAAAATAAAAGAAGAACATTAAATTCGTATCCGCTGATTTCAAACGTAGAACATTAAAAAGTTGCTGCAACATTTTTTTTTAATACTTATTCTTAGTTTTAGCAGTTGATCTAAAAAAAGTTTACTATATAAACAACATGTCATCGAAAATAGAATTAAAACTTACAAATTCGCTGTAAAGTTACACAATAAAATACAATGAGGACAAATTTTAACACACATTATTCCATGACTCATCAATTTTACTAAAAGTAAATTTAATCAAAATTGTATATTTGCTATCTCGACACTTGAGATGTCGAAAGATGTGGCTAATGACATTTAATTATATCGAACGGTGACGTAATAGTGACATGAATCGATTAAGGGATTCTCCACGTGCCGATGTGGGTGAATGCACTTGATACATTTTACGTTATGAGTCAGAGTTTTCGGTTCGCTTTGGACATGTTTGTTATGACAGATGCAATGTTTTTTTTAAACGTAGGCATTGACTTTTGTAGCTTTTTTATCCGGTATGCATACTCCTTGTATTCGCTTTTTTTAAATGTTTTTTTTTTATATCTATACTAATACTATAAAGAGGTAAAGTTTGTGACGTTATGACGTTGTAGGTGGTAATCGTAGGAACTACTGGACCGATTTGAAAAATTCTTTCAGTGTTGTATAGCTCATTTATCGAGGAATGTTATATCATCACGCTGAGAGTAACAGGAGCAGAGCATCAATGTAGAATGTTTCAAAATAGTTTTTTTTCCTCTTGACAGCTTCCGCTGGATGTTAGCGATTGCCCAAAGTAATTATCACTAGCGAACGAAGTCGCGGGCTGGGGCTAGTTTCCAATGAAAAAAGAATTTTCCAAATAGCTTTCTAAATTACGTAGTTCTGAAATAACAAATATTGTAAAAAAATCTGGCGATTTAATAAGCCTCTCCTTTTTGGCGTCGATTAAAAATTAGATAACCGCCATCTGCGCAAAAAAGGACTGAATCGATCCAGACATTCCCGACTAAGTAAGAGCAAGCGGTCGACGTAGCCATAAATTAGCCTCGAACGACCTTGAACCCGGTGATGTGAACAATTCATATAACGTCGAGAATGACGCTACCAAATAATGTGGTAACGATTCCAGTACATTTCGTTCATTAATGAGTTATGTTAATTTTTGCCAGCTTTTCTACATAGATTAGGTAGTATTTTTTGTTATACTCTACGTATAAAGTGAGGCAACTGAACAAATGAATGTCATGTTAATATGTCTTCTTCTTTTTCTTGTTTTGTCTCCGCAGAAGCACTTGCCAGTGTCAATATTTTTATTCAATTGACGTTATAGTACAATTATATTACAAGCGTCGTGTTATTATTTCAATATTCTAACAAGATGATGAATCCCTTGTTAGAACCTTCCAGGGAATTTTTGTGGCACCTCAGAATTTCATTCTCCATGGTATTACTTAGTATGTAGGTAGTTTCGGGAACGATAAATTGATCTAGCTAGACATTATTCATATAAAACTTTTTTAACTGAGATTTCAAGCAATGAAATATATAGCTAGAATATAAAGGTAAATTTCGCCGGCGCTGTCAAAACAAAATTAGCTCAAATGAAAATTTTTAAAATGTTTTTTTAAAGAACAGAGTTATGCTCGGTCACTCAAGTACTAATATACGAATGATGATATTTAAATAGTTCACACTACAATTAATTTAGAAGTTCAAAACAGAACACAGCTTAAACATTTTCATGAGTTTAATTTAATAATAAAATTGTAGTGTTATTTATGTATGAAAACGCATAAACTGAATATATGTTCTTCTACTTTATTGAATGACATAGGACTGAATTCGTGAAGTATTTTTGCAAGGGTTAGGCAGTACTGTTAAATTATATAAAAAAAACTAAAAGAGATAGCTTTGATCCAGATACATGTAAATCACGAGAATAAAGCCACGGCACTCACCAGTTTTTTTTTTCTCGAACTAACTAAGCTATTGACCTAGCAAAGACTTAACAGCTTCACCGAACTACTAAGGCGAGCGCTTAAGGCACTCAGGCGATTTTATTTGTGCAACTAGCTCAAAGGTGCGCACGGCACACCTTGGCTTGGCTGTTGCCTGTTACATGCAAACTCGCAACCTATCTTAGCTAACCTAGCTAACTATTTATATATGTTTGAGTTGTTTAGACATATATGTGTACCAAGCATACATGCCTCAACAACCCCTCCATATATTTATTATCGGAAAATTGAGAGTTTTTCAGTTCGATAAGGGGAAAAAATAAAACCCTTCCACTTCCATGTGTAAGCGTGTAGTGTAGGTAGGCGTGCACGTGTGTGGGGGTGATCGTGTAGTGTTGTAGCAATGATGTAAATTTTTGTGTCACTGTATCGCGCAGGCAACGCACTTAAGGGCTCCCTACCGAGGGATCGAACCTAGACTTGAGCCGCTACCGAGGGAGGCCTAATCTAGTGTGCGGGAGCGAAATCTACCCCTAGACCACGGCGGCGTGCACTCACTAGTTAATTGGTCACTTGTTTATGAGTAACTAGCTTTTGTTCACGGCTTCATAGATTTGAGTTTTCTTTAGGAGCAGTACATTTTTTGTAGATGAAAATTACCCTATATCTTTCTCTGTATCCTTGACAACGTGTATGCAAAATTTCATAATGATTGATTTAGTATTTAGGACGTGAAGATATAACAAAGGAAAAATAGACACAGTCGCATTTACAAAATAAGAAGGTAGCCGTGTTTTTAAATAAAGATCTCAAATCTGTATCACATAAATGACCTTGACATATAAAATAACCCAATTGGTTAGTGGAATGTCGGTTACCCTCAAAAATTTTAAATCGGAACTCGTCTCTAGGCCAACAACCTGTGACGTCACCGTGGCGTTATATGCAACGGATCGTGACCATAAAGGAGATCACCATTATTGTTATTATTTAAAATTCGAATCGTGGAACACCTAACATCGCTTTCGAGGTCGCTGACCCGTGACACCGCGGTGACGTCACGCGTCACGCTGTCACTTTTATTTTAGGGCGCGTTCTAAAAACGAATGCGTTTTATTAAACGTTGTTTAGTTTCTTTTTCTTTAATGGCCAGTGTTAATTGGTTATTTTTAACCACAAAGGTGAGATAGCAATATATTGTTCGTGTTGTTTCTCTCTATCCTATTGTTAGCCGAAGTCGTAAATGAGGATAATTATATGTCGGTTTTTAATTTCCGTTTGGTATGAACTGAATTTCACTTGGCTCTATTTACATTTCAAGTAAGCCGCATTCTTGATAACACGCCTTTTTATTAACTTATTTTACAGTCGGGTAATAAATTTACGTTAGTCACGTGATGTATTTATGATTTAATTTAAAATTTGATTAATTTAAGAGGCAATTAATAACTTTAAAGGGGCTGCATAATTAGTGATACTAAATTACAAAGTGACACATTAATTTATTACCTGCGTAACTAAAACTATGCTTTATTTTTCCATCAACAGTCGTTTTTCATTCACTGTTAATGTGTTTAAAGAAGTTTTAGTACTTTCGTATTAAATGCATCACGCTCGCTTAACCGTTGCCGCGGCCGGTTTGCTTTATCTTTTTTCGCAAGTTTAACCAAACCGAGATCACTGGTGGTAGAGCCACGCTGAGGCTATTACTGGTTTTAGCATGAAAACTGAGGTGAAGTAACAGTGCATACAGTATTGTGTTTCGTTCGATTAGTGAGAGAGCCGGAGAAAAACACCTCCCTCCCCTCCCCCACCTGCACTTCTGACTCCCCCATCCCCATCCCAAAACACGGGCTGGTAATGCACTTGCGACTCCTCTGGTGCTGCTAGTGTCTATGGACAGCGGTGATCACTTACCATCAGGTGACCCGCCTGTTCGTTTGCCACCTATATTATAAAAAAATAGGTTGTTATTACAAAGTGTTCCAACAAAATGGCGACCCCCTCGTTAGAACTTTCTAGAGCATTTTAATACACTTTAGAAATCATATTTTTAATATTCATACTTGCACAATAACGTAACTACATCACACAGTACAGGATCAAATAACGCAATGCTTTAAATAAATAATTAACGCCACTAAATACTCATATAGCTTGAATTAAAGGAATGAAATAAGATATGATAATATCACGGTCAGTGACCTCTCGATGTTACCTAATTATGACGTCATGTACCCACATAACCTGGGTAATACGGTTACCTCGCTCGAGTCCGGGTATGCGAAACGCGATGCGCTCGGTTATGATTGGTTTGTTACCGATATTGGGTCATTGTCGTTGGGTAGAGTTCGGTAGTGCCAACTGTCACTCGCGAACGTGTGTCATGTCCGCGCCTAATTTTAAATTTCGTACGATGATGCTGTTATATCACAATAATTGTATTATAGATTGCCAGTGTTATTTTTACATTTCGTATGGGAGTTGTTATTTTAATTAGGTTATGTTGTTTTTTTTAATAGTGATTTTTGTGATATCCGTAATCAAATCGTCTGTGTTAATAGTGAACGTAAATTACCTGCAATTAATCTATACTATCTATACTAATATTATAAAGAGAAATAGTTTGTGAGTTTGTGACTTTGTAGCGTGTAATCTCAGGATTTACTATAAAGATTTTGAAACTTCTTTTACCAATAGAAAACCATGTTATTTATGAGTGTCATAGGCTATATATTAAAATCCAAATAACATCCATTCAAAGGCATAGGGTATGCCTGATTGTTGGCATGGTGACACAAAGATGAACTTTACACTATTAATGAAATACTCAAAAACATTTGCAACCCTATCTGTAAAAACATAAAATTCAAACTGATTTTCGTCACTCGTTCTAATAATGTTACGTGGCACGTGCCGACGACCTAGCGCCCTTTGATAAATGCCGCGAAACACACCGCGCTTGCGCCTAGTTGAATTTGTGCATTTCGTGTTTAATAAAAATGAATATTTATGTAATAAAATAAATAAACAGTCATTATTTTATGGAACAAATTTGTAACTATTTATCTTTTCATTACGCCATAGCTGATTCCTGTCGTAACCTGTTATTTTAGATAACTTATACAAAACAATTTCGATGTTTCACATCTGCCAGGCGTCCTGTGACGGCTCAATTTTTTTCGGTTAAAAGGTATGTAGGCAAGGTCTTCTGTACCTCAGTATGCAAAATATCGTGATGATCGGTTGAGTAATTACGGTGTAAAAGCGTAACAAACAAACGCACAAATGAATGAATGAATGAATACTTTATTGCACACATTTGGTTGTACACTTGCGAGCTTAATGCCCTGAGGCATTTTCTTCGAGTTAACCAGCGGTATTGATGTCAAAAACTTTTGAAGGTAGTGCCAATAGAAAGCAATTGCATTTATAATATTATTTACGATTAGAATTACTTATGCTAGCGTATTAGGAACTATATATTACATTATGAAACAAAACCTAGCCGTTATCAGCATTCGCTATAAGCGGTACGCAGTTTTAATTCGTGTTTAAGCAAAAATTTATTACGACATAAAATAAATAATTAAAATATATGTATATATACAGGAAATATAATGTAAATTTTATAGCCCAGATGGCGATATTTTAAGTGAAGGGAAGAAAGCGGATACAAGCGCTTTTACAAGCATACAAGCCGCCGTCATTGCTGTAATACTGTTTACGTTGATGTATAACATATTAGCATACTAGAATTGTTATTTAAAATGAAAGATAAATTTGACATCGAAAATATCTACTCTAAAAAAAAAACAGAAAATCGAACTTGCTATATTTCTGCTTTCGGCATACGTATTTACTATAATTACCAAACTAAAATAGTTAAGTGATATAATAATAATAGTTTCTTATAATTACAGTGATTTTCGGCATAACTAATAAAATAAAAGAAAGCCGAAAAGAGGTGCTGACCAAGAGTTTTCAAAACGGATGAACGACCGGAAGCAAAAGTATAGAGGCACATAACCATTAAACTCGAGAACATTCCATTTTCAAATACATAATACGTTTCAATTTAAAAATAGAACACGACACTTCACTATTGTTAAATAATCAAATTTTAAATATAACACCTCTCGGATATTGTTTACCGCTATTTATATTCACACGAATCGATTAAATTTAGTTTTGGCAACACCAGAGCTCTCGTGTACGTTCCACGGTCAATGAACTTTATTATAAGCATATTGTTTTGTCTAACATATTATATGGGCATGCTAGGTGACTCCTGCCCGCCTAGTTTGGCATTTAAAAAAATAGCAAAGGGTCAATTAATTAAAAAAAAAAAATACTGGAACCATCTTCGAGAATTTCCGCATCGAATGGTTATAGTATTATGTCAATAAATTCAGTAGTTTTGACGTGATTGAGCCTTAAAAAAACTGTATTTCCTAGGCTAGTATATAACTAACCTCTGTCTAGCTTCGTTCGCGTGGAATAGCTACTTTGGGCTAACGTTAACACGCAGCGGACGCTCTGAAGAGAGAAAAAACCCCGATATTTAAACATTCTTCATTGGTGCTCCGCTCCTATTGGTCTTAGTATGATGATATTTAGTCTATAACCATTCTTGAGAAATAAGCTATATTATATTGAAAGAATTTTTCAAATCGGACCAGTAGTTCTTGAGATTATCCCCTACAACGTTACAACGCCACAAATTTTATCTCTTTAATATTATATATTATTATTATTATAGTATGAATATGCAGAGATATATATTTTTTTCAATACTAGGTCGTCCAAGGGATTTAAATTAGTGAAAAGATTCGTTCCTCAAGAAAACTAAATATTTTATCTAAATCAAACGAGTTGCTTTTAATTTTTTTATTTAATTTAGTTATCACTGCCTAACACCTAGAATCATTTAATTAATTCTAAATTGCCTCTGTTAAATTATACCATTAATGCTTAGCCCTCACGCAATAGCTTAATAATATGTACTCTAGAGAAAATCTAAAAACTTCTATATCTGCTAGAAGAAGCTTTCATTGAGCCGTTTAATTCGAACAAACAACATTCAATTTTATTTATATATATATGTATATAGATATCTGAAGCTAGGCAGAGATCACTAGTTTGAAAGCCGATCCTAGAATATCTCATTTTATTATTTGGATTTGTAATACAAAAAAATGTTTTTTGTTTGAAATGTTCTGTTTGAAAAGCATATGGATTCTATTATAATTTTAGATTACTTAGCATATATTATATAACAAATAGCTAAATTAACTACATTGCTACAGTAAAATTCTTATTATGTGTATAAATAATTAATTATAATTTTATATTTGTTTAGAGATACGTACTCAGGGAACAACTAATGCTAGATTTTCCAAAGAAATTAATAATCAACCTCTTTGTAACGTAATTGCATTGAAATAGTTTTTATTTCATGTAAAAACTCTTCAAACTAGAAACGTTTTAATGCGTACTCCTTCGAGATCTATTCATATTTGAATTTCGAACGCAACCGGCGTAGCTTAGCAATATTGAATTTATTATTGTAAAAATTAATTGCTTCACGAAATTAAATTCTATTCCTTGGTCGTTACGACTAACGTTGTGTTTCTAGTATGCGGAGTTGTTTGTTTCATGATGTTGGTTCGGACAACGGCGGTCGTTGAACCGTGACGCGGGCCGTTAGATTAAAATTCAAATTTGGAACTAGAGTTGTGCTTAGTTTTTTTTTAGGTAACTGAAGTTCATCGTTCTGTGACGTATTTTGTGGGTGTGTTTTAAATTTTAGTGAAGGCTTGTATGCGACCTTTTTACAGTGTTTTATGCGAAGTAATTAAAAAAAATACATAATTAAAGCCTCTTTCGGATAATAGTAGTAAGATGTGGATATTTAACATTATGAAAACGGGAGAAAATCCTAATAGGTAAGAAAACTGGAGATATTGACAGTGTTGTAGATTCCAAAATTTAAAGTTGTGGAGTTTTTGACCGAATCTTAGACTGTGATGTAGTTTTTGTATTTTATGAATAACTAACCGTGCCCGCGACTTTGACCACATAGAACCTAATGTACAAAACAGTCTACTATTTTCTCGTACTTATCTCGAGCCGTCATTCAAATTACAATAATTTTTGATATACCCAACCAATTTTAATAAAACAAAGACTGGATGTTACTCAAAGATAAGCTATATGATTTTCTTGAAAAGGTTTTGTCATGGACGCGGTGCTTAGCAGTTATGCGTGTCCAAAGAAACAGACAAACAGACATTTCTAAAAATGTTTTTTTAAACTTATTCCTAGACACCAGCAACAGTTATTTTCTTTATTTTAAAAAGTACAGACAAGTTTGTTCTACATTTTTATTATATATATAGATCTTGTGTTATTTGACTCTATATTTCGGTGGCATTTTACGTAATATAACTCTGTTATTGTGCATAAGTGAAGTGGACGGAAATTAATGCCACATAACAGGGATTCTGAGATGCCACAAAAACTCTTTGGAAAGTTTTGATTGGGAGGCCAATATCTTGTTAGAACACTTGAATGATCATTAGAAATTTATAATATTACTACCCACTCAACAATGGCTGTAATAATCTAGAAGATTAGTTGCCAAACATAAAATTGAAGAAATTTAAGTGGCCGTTGTGAACTCTTCCGTACGCGTCTAGCTTTCCCGTTAAATTTGTAAATTGTGTTGATTTCTACCATACTCTTGCTACAATTTCCTATTTCTACATAGATTTGAATTTAATGTCATGTATCATAACATAATTATTTCGTAGAAGTAATTGATAGATGGAATATTTAATTATAAATAAAATGACCATCGAGAATCGTTCAGAAGTGCCAGCTTAAAGGCGATAAAACACCGATATAGATAATCGAATTCAAATTTTTAATAATGGAACAACCGAACGGTCGTCGTGTGCACGCGACGTCGCGTAACGGCGCCCCCGAGCGAACGGTACACACCGAAACATTCCAAATTCGAAAACCTCGCCCGTTCCGTGACGTCACACGGGCGTGATACAATTTCGAAGTTCGAATGTTTGAACGGTGCGTCGGGGTCGGTGACCCGTGACGTCACGATCAGCTGGCAGAGTGCAGCGGGCCAAGTCGGGTCGGTGTGTATTTCGCTACATCCGTCTCTTTCTAACATGCAATCGATTGTGACAGTGAAGATCGGAATTCCCTTTTATCTCTTGTGCAAGATTGTAAATAAAAATTATAGTATCTGACGTAAGGAGGTTCTATTTGTGTGATTTTTTTTTACTTCTTGGAACGTCATGCAGTAGTCTTTATATTTTATTCGTAATGTGTTGTTTGGCTTTATATTGTATAATATTGGTGGTGTTTTATATAATATAGTTTGGTCATTGTGCACAAGTGAATTGGATCGGAAATAATACCACGCAGTACGAATTCTGACTTGCCACAAAAACTCCCTGGAAAGTTCTAACAAGGCGGCCACCATCTTGTTAGTTTATTGAATTGATCACAAGAAATTTGTAATAATGTCATTACCTGCTCGATAATGACAGTAATAATTTCCAACAAGATTGGTTGTAAAAAAAACTTTGTTGTGTCTAAGAAAGAGACAATTATGAAATTCGTTTTATAATGCATTGTTTGAAACAAGCAGTTGTCCACGGATTCCTTCGCTTTAAATTAGAATAAGAAGCTTAATATCAATATAAAACCGCATAGGGCTATCTTGCTTGTCAATGCTGTCGATCTGTTAATTCTGTACAAATAATTTTGAAGATCTCCCTATTGCCTTCTATGTCACTCACACACTCACATTTTTAAATTGAGATTTTTAACCAGATTTTTCACTTACCCTTGAGATTTTTCAAACATTTTCGTTACTACAAACCATCTTGTGACATATACAAATATAACGAAAACATACATAAAAATCAGCTATTTCAATTTAAGTAGAATAGCTCTTATACCTTTCTCACCTGGTATGAAACACTATTCCGAACCGAGTAGGTAATAAAATTATAAATGTCCTGTGAAAATTTCAGTGTTTTAACAAGATAATGGCTCCCTAATCAAAACTTTCCAAGGAGTTTTTGTGGCATCTCAGAATTCCTGGCTACGTGGTATTAATTTCTATCCGCTTTATTATGCACAATAACAGAACGAATACTACAAATATAACAAAATATAGAGTCAAATAGCACAAGATTGTGGTTAAAATATAAGTACCACTACATGGCATTCCAAGATCCCGCCAAAAACTCGTCATTCAATATTTTTAACATTATGGTATAACTCATAACCTTGAAGTATTGAAAAGAGACAACTGTACAACCTTGGATCAGTGATTGTCTATTAATTAAAACATTTGTCAACAATAGACACTTAAATTAATATAATTGTCCCACTAAACGTTTTAAGGTATATTGTCTAATTGTTTCGCATTATGTTGGAAGTATAATCTATTTCGCAACTGACATTCGCTCTCGCAAACGTCAATTGGTTTCTGTTGCGCAAAACGGAACGTTTCGGCTATTGTCTCTTCGTTCTGTTACACGCAAGGCTTGAATTATGAATGCAGTATATTTTTTTATTGTTTTAAATTTAATTACGAAATGTATGTACGTAATTATTTAATTTTCTATAATATTAGAATGTAAATTATAGATACGTAATTGGTGATATTTTAGTGAATAATAGAGGGAATTTTGTGAGTATTTTTTTAATTACTCTTATCTATATATTGTCTTTTTGCTGTATTGAGTGCAAGTTCATGCCTGAGTGATTAGACTCTTGGGCCACCGTCTGAAATATAATTTGGACAACCCCTCAACTAATTTATGTTCGAACAAATAGAAATGAAAACACTTATACAACTTTCTTTTTGTACTGCTTAAATTAAATAATAGTTTCCCAAAACTTTATACAGGACTAGCAGGCTCGACGGACGTTGTCCTGCCTTGATAATGATAAAATAAAAAATTTAATCGTAGCGCTACCTCCCGAGTCCCATTGTGAATCAATACCATTCTTGAATCCATCTAAACTCTCACAAAATTTTTTATCTAAAGCCGTCCAGCCGTTTAGGAAGAGTTCAGTTACATACACATGAACAATATAATTATCACTCCATATTATAAAACAAAGCCATCCGTCGCGTCTGTCTGTCTGTTCACTATAAACTCAAAAAGTACTGAGTGGATTTTCATACGTTTTTCATTGATAGATAGACTGATTCACGAGGAACGTTTAGGTATGCCTATAATTTGTCATGATTCTTTGTAAATTGTTTGGCATTTAACGATGAATATCGGAAAAGGTCAAGCTGCTTGGGAGGTTTCATCGAAAACGGTGCCTAAAATCCCTTTGGGATATATCAATACAATTGAGATGATAACGGATGCAGACGAAGTCACGGGAATCAGCTAATATATATATGTTTTTTTTTTTATTGTAGCACGGCAAAGTGACTACACTATGCCTGATGGTAAGCATAGTACAATCCAAAAATAATAGCGACCACCGATTGACACACTGTCCATCGCCAGTCGCCACTATCATGCCGGCCTGTAAAAAGCTGGATATGCACAGGCTGATCCCGAAACGCGACCCGTAGAAGCGAATCACTATTACGGGCTTTTTCGCCATATACATGGTGGTTGCGACCCAGTCAGGCTGTAAAACCCTACCACCCTGCTTGCGCCAATCCCTCGTTCGTTATTCAGCAGGGTGCACCACGTGCAGGTGAGGTTGGCTTGGGTGTCTCAAGTCTTATGATGTTATTCGACACCCCTTACACCCCTAAATGATAAATGATGTATATATCGATTACCCACGACACAGGATTCAGTTGCTAGTATGGGAATCTACAGTTAATTTCCATGCCGCGTAAATCATTTTTGTTAAATAAACTTTTTTTTTTTATTTTAAATAAAGAAAATAAAGATACCGCATTATTAGATAAATAAATAACAAACATCTACGAAGTGTAACTATGAAGATTTAAAGAGCAATTTATGTAGTAAATTTTGGTTGACGCGGGCACAACAGCAGACCTCTCTTAATTTTTTATACTATAAGCAGGAAAAATTAATTCAAAGCTTACACGTGGTACATAATTGATCTACTAATTATCTAACCCATTACATCGGTCGTTTTAAATGATTCTTATTCAATTATTATTTAATGTAACCGATCACTTAGATATCATGAGAGTTAATTAATCGTGTATTCACTTCTACAAAAATGTTAATTCTATAGAATTGGTAGAACGAGTAAAAAAAATTAAATCAAAAATGCTTTATTCAATTTAGGCCTTGAGAAGACATTTGTGAACGTCAAAACTACCACCGGTTTGGAATACAACCCAGACATCATATTGTAGCCCGGTGTAGCTGTTAAGAGCTTGATAAGTCAATAGCGTCGTCAGATCGAAAAAAATAAAATATAACAACCCAGTCACCGAGAAGCACCGTCAAGAAACTCGATCTGGCTTATCTTTTTAGCACATATATATTTAAAAGTACTTCACCGACCGAGCCTAGCTTGGTTCTTTAAAAAACATTTTTATTTTAGGATAAACTGTTAGGTTTGCCTCACAAAATTAGCATTTTTTTGCCAAAAAAAAAAAGATATCTCTATTGGTGTCACTTGGATTCGAACTGGAGTTAGACAGATTTTCAAAGCAGCCGATTTCCATCTGAGCTATTTTTGTTTTGACAGCAGCGGCGAATTTCAACCTCACATTCTAGCTACTTCATTGTCTGAAAACTCAGATAAAAAGTCTTCTCTGAATGAAATCTAGCTAAATCGATTTATCGTCCCACGAAACCACCTACACGCTAATCTTCACGGAAATCGCTGACGCCGTTTCCGAGGTCCTGTATAGGTATATAAAAATATACAATAATTGTTGTGTTGTAGCAGTGATGTATATTTGTGTGTCACCGTATCGCGCAAGCAACGCACTCAAGGACTCCCTACCGAGGGATCGAACCTAGACTTGAGCCGCTGCCGTGGGAGGCCTAATCGGGTGATGGGAAGCCTAATCGGGTGGGTTAGATAGATGGATAGAAACATTATACGTTACAATTATTTTTAATCAATGCACCGAGAGATGTGTCTTTTTTTCGATCTGACTACGCTATTGACCTAGCAAGGTCTTAACAGCTTCACCGGACTACAAAAAGTAACATTTTCCATAATAACCTTTTGACACCAAAACCTTTTTTTTTTTCGAAATGACTACGCTTTGGACCCAGCAAGGTCTTAACAGCTTCACGGGACTACGCACCAAAACCCGCTTGACATGGCTCTTTAACTTCAGTCCGGCAAAGCGGTGGCTTTACGGCTTTGTTTTACAACCTAAATAACGGGCATGGTAGACCTTATCCCGCTTGATAATAAAGAAAAACATTGAAGTTAGACATATTCTGTCACTTATTTTTTTTGTAGGCATTATCAAGCTCTACAACTGTCCCCTAGAACTCGATATATCTTTCATCGTTAGGCAGAGTTCGTAAGAAACGTTTTCGTTCCAGCGTTTTTTTTTTTGCGACTTACTTTGAAATCCGACTACCACAAAAAAGTTTTATTAATATACGAGTACAGCCTATGACACTCACAAATAAGTTGGGTTTCTATTGGTAAAAAGATTGTCAAAATCGTTTCGATCCAGAGATTACCCCCCCTACAACGTTACAAAGTCACAAAATTAACCTCTTTATAATATTAGTATCGACAGGCTTTTTTGTCACTTTTTTTTTGGGGCATGCTAATTTTGCGAAAACTGTACGCCCATAATTTTTTTACGACCTCTACTGCAGAGACAAACCACTAGGCGATGCGGCAACTGTTTAAGAGAGATAGATTAGATATTGTATTTGGGTAAACTTTGGCTTGTTAAAAAAAATATAAGTTACCTACCGATTTTTTATTTTTGAAAGTCATTTTTTTTTTTCAGTTTTTATACGAATTTTTCGATATTTTCAAAATGCCCTTTAAAGGCACTGCTTGTACCCGCATGCACCCACAAAAAAGCCCTGCCTAATGAAATCTCAATATAGTAGATGGTTTACGAGGTAGACCACTGTACGAGCGACGCGGCAACTGTTCAAGAAATATAAGATTCGATTTTGTATTTGGATAACTTTGACCTTTTAAAAGAATTGGTTACCGCTTGATTTTTTTAAACTGATTTTTTCCGGTTTTTATTGGTATTTTTTGATATTTTCAAAATTTCCCGTAAGAGTACTATTTGTCCCCGCGTGGCCCACAAAAAAGGCCCTTCTTATGAAGTCCCAACATAGTATAGATGGCGCTTCCAGGCGATGTTCTCCGGACGTTATACTCGGTGTTTTTACTAGTACTTAAGTCGGATCGATCCCGTTCCGTCTCTTACTATGGAGTTATCAGTGTGTTCGTAACAGACACACATATAAACGCCGAGTCGTCGGCCGCGGTCCGACCTTGCCTCCGGGGTCGACGAACTCGCCTTACCAAAAATGGCGCTCGTTTGTTATACCATTCTTGGTGTTAACTATGTTTATTGTTGCCAGTGTTATGATTAAAGTATTAACGTATTTGAAATTGGAAGCATTCTTTTCCATGTCCCGAAAATACTAAGAGTTTTTGACGGGTTTTTAGAGTTGTATTTATTTTATTATTTATTAGCTGTGGTCGAAACTCCGTCAGCGTGGAAATTAATGTAAAAATACAGTGATTAATAAAGTCATACGAATGTATCAAGTCCATTTACTTATCTACTGTTCTCTCGTACTTAAGTCGCGTCGTCATTAAAATTACAATGAATTTTGATAGAGTAAACCGATTTTAATGAATCGAGGATATGCTATATCATTATCTTGGTGATTTTATCATGAACGCTGTACTTCAGCAATGATACGAGTGCAAACAAATTGACAGACAGCTGTCACACAGTCAGATATGATTGAAATGTATTTTTTTTTACATATTTCGGAGTGGTAGGGTTTTACAGCCCGACTGGGTCGCAACCACCATGCATATAGCGAAAAAGCCCGTCATAGTGACTCGCTTCTGGGCGTCGCGTTTCGGGATCAACCTGTGCATATCCAGTACCGGGTGACTTTCGTCATTATGGCCGCCATGACAGCGGCGACCGGCGATGGATAATCTGTCTCTCGGTGGTTGCCGATGTTTTTGAATTGTACTATGTTTAACATCAGGCATAGTGCAGTCACTATGTTGTGTATCGATAAAAAAAAAAAACACCTGCAGCAATTTTTTTTGACAAAAAGATGAGACAAGAGTAGTAATCTATACTAATATTATAAAGCTAGAGGGTTTACTTGTTTGGTTGAACGCGCTAATCACAAGTACTAGTAGTCCGATTTGAGAAATTCTTTCAATGTTAGATAGCTAATTTATCAAAGAAGGCTATAGGCTATATATCATCACGCTAAAAGCAATAGGAGCTGAGCATCAATGAAGAATGTTTCAAATGTTTTTCCTTGTTGAGAGCTTCCGCTGCGTGTTAACGTTAGCCCGGGGTATTTATTTCACGCGGACGAAATCGCGCGCAGAAGCTAGTTATATTAATGGAAATTTTCTAATTGTTACAGCTCAGATCGAGATAATACCGTGCAAGGTATGCGGAGACAAGTCCTCGGGCGTACACTATGGTGTCATCACTTGCGAGGGCTGCAAGGGATTCTTCAGACGGTCGCAGAGCACAGGTCGGCTTCTTTACTTTTGATATTCTCTTCCTAAAACTCCATCTCTTCTATTTGTATCTGATCATAGATGTTATTCATGGAAAGTAACATCGTTATAAACAATGATATCCTATACGTATAATAAAAAGAATCTTCAAAATCGGTTCAGCCAGTCCAATGTTATGAGGTAACAAACATAAAAAAAAAAAAACATACAGTCGAATTGATAACCTCCTCCTTTTTTTTAAGTCGGTTAAAAATGAAGTGGCTGTATGTAATAATTTTTTTTACTGATAATACTCAGAATCAAAATCAACAATACTTTATTCAGTTTAGGCCCTAATAAGGCACTTATGAACGTCAAAACTACCACCGGTTCGGAAAAAAACCCAGTCATCGAGAAGAAATCCCAGAAACTCGATCTGGTACATTTTTTTTACATATATTTCCAATACATCATATAATAGCTTATAGTGGATGAGTCAATTCCAAACATCACTATCGTTCACATACTGATCCACTCTATAATATTCTTTTGACACTAAAACCCGCTTGACATGTCGCTTAAATTTACAGTCCGGCAAATCGGTAACATGTTTTAGGTCTATATTGTAGAACCTAACACTATTACGTAAGAAACTATTACTGGTTTTACTAAGTCTGAAACATGGGACGATCTGTTTATTACAGTTTCTAGTATTTACATTATGCCGGACTTTTAATAAATTCAGTTTTTCAAAGTTATTACGGAGATACATTAAATTATCAAGATACTAAAGTATACGCGCTACTAATGACAAAAATGCAATTTTTAAAACTGTCTGTCCGTTTGTTTCGGATAATCTCCGAAACGGTTGGACTGATTTTAACGAGAATTTCGCTAGCAGATAGCTGAAATTACAGCGGCTTACTTAGGCTACTCTAAAGTAGACTAGGTATTTTTTTTGTTTTTCGAAATGACTACGCTAATGACCCAGCAAGGTCTTAACAGCTTCACCGGACCACTAAGGCGAGCGCTTAAGGCACTCAGCAGATTTTATTTTGGCATCCAGCTCAAGGGTGCACGGCACACCTCGGCTTGGCTGTTGCCTGTTGCATGCAAAATCGCGACCTATCTTAGCTAATTTAGCTAACTATTCATATATGTATGAGTTGTTGAAACGTATATGTGTACCAAGCATACACGCCTCAACAACTCCTCCATATATTTATTATCGGAAAATTGAGAGTTTTTCAGTTCGATAAGCGAAAAAAAGTAAACCCTTCCACTTTCATGTATAAGCGTGTAGGCGTGCAGGTGTGTGGGGGTGATCGTGTAGTGTTGTAGCGATGATGTATATTTGTGTGTCACCGTATCGCGCAAGCAACGCACTCAAGGGCTCCCTACCGAGGGATCGAACCTAGGCTTGAGTCGCTGCCGTGGGAGGCCTAATCGGGTGTGCGGGAGCGAAATTAACCCCTAGACCACGGCGGCGTAATCTGTGGTTACGCGGGCGTGGGCGTGAACACGCTCTGTTTCGAGGGACAGGCTGGTACTGATCGTTCGCTGACGTGATTGAATCAGGAGGGTCGGTAAAAATGTGTCGCGGACGTCTTTTATAACGCGCAGCGTTAGGTATTAGACTAGGTGTTAACCGCGGCTTCGCCTGCAGTGCCATCTGCAAAACGGTTAGGTTATTAGGTACCTATTTTCACTGTACTTTCATCAACAGATAGCGGACATAATAAAAAGTAATTTAGGCAAATTTAATTTATACTAGCTGTTAACCTTGGTTTCGCTCGTAGTGCCATCTTCAAAACGGTTTGACCGATCTTCACGAAATTTTCACTGCTAGATAGCTGACCTTATAAAAAGTAATTCAGGCAATTTTAGTTTATACTAGCTCTTAACCGTAGCTTCGCCCACAGTACCTTCTCCAAAATCGTTCGACTGATTTTCACGGGACTTTCACTGGTGGATAGCGAACTTTGTAAAAAGTCATTGAGGTTGTTCTATTTTAGGCTAGCTGTTACACGCGACTTTATGTGCATGAAACTTAGCAAGATATTAACTCATTTTTAATGTTTAATTAGAGAAATAATTGAAAGCTTATTCTTTACAATTCGACATTATAATTATTAATAACTTTCGAGATAAAAGAGGTTTTCCTAATAAAATCTTAGACTATAAACGTATTACGTAAAGAGTTCCATGATGTAATTTCTTGCGGAACAGACAAGCGTTTATTTTTTGTATAGTCACAAAATCGTAATTATAATGAAGTGATTTAAAATTGTTTTTAAAGAACCGAGCTAGGCTCGGTCGCCCAGGTACTGTTCTTATTATGTATAGGCTTATTATATATGTATAGACTAGCCTCTGCCCGCGACTTCGTTCGCGTCGAATAGTTACTTTGGGCTAACGCTAACACGCAGCGGAAGCTCTCAAGAGGAAAAACCCCCTATCTTAAACATTCGTCATTATTACTCCGCCCCTATTGGTCGTAGCGTGATGATATACATATAGCCTATAACTATCCTCGATAAATGAGCTATATAACATTGAAATAATTTTTCAAATCGGACCGGTAGTTCCTGAGATTACCCCCTACAACGTCACAACATCACAAACTTTACCTCTTTATAATATTAGCATAGATAAATGTGAAAGTATTGAACAAATAAAATCTATGTTTGCGAATAATGCCTTGAAAACTATTTTGAAATGTCCCTTAACAATGATCAGACACGACAACATATTGGAGTTGATTAAAACTAAAATATCATTATTAACGCAGTAATTTTTTTCAGTGGTGAACTATCAGTGTCCGCGCAACAAGGCCTGTGTCGTGGACAGAGTTAACAGAAATCGCTGCCAATATTGCCGGCTTCAGAAATGCCTGAAACTAGGAATGAGCCGCGACGGTATGTATTACCTATTTATTATGTGTACTTATGTACACGCGTTAGAAGTTATACTTCTCTGGCGTAACAAGATAAAAATCTTTTAAAAAATTTCATCCTTCGCCTTATACAATAGAAAAAGGTATTTAATACATTGAAACTTTTATTACGAAGAAATACAAACAACAAATACAGAGAAACAAAATGTTGACTATAGCTAACTTAAGAGTGTCGGTTTTTCGTGACGGTGTGTGCGCGCATCGTAAAAATTTACTCTCATAATTTTTCCCTAACGCGCCAAAAGAAGTATAACTTCAGAAACAGAAAAACTGACTTTTTTATCAGGTACTAACAGCGTATAGTATATGTTGATATCCGTTTAGTGAAAATCTGTTATCTGACATCACAAACAGACATTGAAATTTTATATATATATATGTATATAGACAATTGAATTAAATCATACATAACGTAGTAAAGGTAAGAACACGTGGCGACTAGGAAGGGAGACGGGGTCGATAACCTCTTATCAGTGTTGATAACGGAGTGTTATGTTTGTATAACCACAGTGACGGTGCGACCCAAGTAACAAGATAACAGAGTAAAAGAAATGTATATAGTGTTGTACCGTCGATTTCTATTGAGTATCGATAATCTATTGGTCGATATTCGACCACAGCTCATTAATTTTTCAATATTATGGGAAAAAAAGCTGAGGAAGTCTTATGATTGGATTTTATGGACTGCCTACAGAAGTGGAAACTCAAAACAACGAATTATATGTGTTCTCTTTTGAATTTCCATATTCATTATAGTATGGATGACAATATTTAAATTAACAAACAAACAAAAAAACAAACAAAAAGGTTGCTAATTAGAATTTCAAAGTCCTCCCATAAGAAACCACCTCAAAAATTCATCAATCAAAATAATTTGATGAGCTATTAATATTATGTTAACTCCCTTAAACTCCCAAACCCCCTTGTGACATCACAACCCCTCCTCCCATATAGTAGATGAAAAGCATAGGCATTCCCGCTTCCCCGATTAAAAAGATGTGTGAAGAACACCATGGGCCTTTAGTCCTCGGGAGTCGGACATAACTCATCCTTAGCTGCCAGCGGTGCATAATACATTTCCTCATGTTAAAACAAAAACCTCTCCTCCAATTAGTGCGAATGTATCTTACGAATGGCTAGTCAACTCTACCCTATCCATAGATTCTAGATCAGAGGTACTCAGACTATTTTTTAAACGGGCCACAAACACGTTTCACTTATAGTGTCGCGGGCTGTAAACAGCAAATATTTAGGTATTAAATAAAAAAACGTAATTTCAAATTAACAACGTATTAATGTAGTGAAAAATGGTTGTCCAATAAAACAAGCTTGGTATTAAACCCTTATATCATAAGCAACGCATTGCGGTCGAGTTATCTGGGATCTATTTAATTTACTCAGCGTTCTCATCGTTTTGATTTAAAACATCTATAGGCGGAGGGTAAGCCTAATTGTTGGCGTTACACAAAAATTTACATTACTGCTACAACACTACACTATCACCCCCAACACGTGCACGCTTACACATAAAAGTGGAAGGGTTTTATTTATTTCTCTTATCGAACTGAAAAAAATTTCGAAATTTTCCGATAAGAAATATATGTAAGAGTTGTTGAGGTGTGTATGGTTGTTACACATATATGCTTTAACAACTCATACATATATGAATACTTTGCTAAGTTAACTAAGATACGTCGCGAATTGCATGTAACAGGCAACAGCTAAGCCGAGGTTTGCTCTGCACCCTTGAGCTAGTTGCCAAAAATAAAATCGGCTGAGTGCCTTAAGCGCTCGACTTAGTAGTCTGGTGAAGCTGTTAAGACCTTGCTAGGTCAATAGCGCAGTGAGTTCGAGAAAAAAAACGATTGTTGGCGTGATGACGTAAAAATAATTGAAATTAAAGTACAATCTGGTGGGCCAACCACATACTGCTTTAGATAATTGAAAGCATGTCTGCAAAAACTTAGGCTAGATATTGTGAACGGCATGCATGAGTTTAAATCTAAAGGTAATTACAGTTTAGCCATTCTTCATTTTAGGGTTATTATGGTTACTAACAATACTAGTATGTTATATCCAACCGATTCGAAGCAAGTTTTTAAATAATTTACCATCGCATAGTGAGTTGCCATTAGAGCGTACTGATGGATCCTTTGCGCAACAACCCGTCACCGCTCCGGGCGAACGTGCACGGGTATAGTCGATTCTCACATATCGACAGATAGTGATAAAATTACACGTTGATGTATCGATAATTTTATCGACATTCAATTACGTATCGATAGATTTTGAAAGTAATAAATATTGCAGAAATTATACACGCACAAAATAAACAACTGTGTAACGTTCCCGACAACCTAAAGGACTGCTTAAATCAAGACGGATATACACGAACCCTACTTTTTTCTATAACATCTATAAACTCATGTAACCTAATCCACAATGGTACTATATTATATGTATTTATGTATTTTGTTAATCGTGGTCGCTAATGACCTGAGACGTTAAATAGCGACCTAAAATAAAAAAACTTGAGAGGTGTCAAGGGACACCCGGATGGAACGAAGTTCCTTTCGATTAATTAGTGAAGGAATTGTAATAATTTTTTTTTTTAAGTTATAATAATTTTTTTTTTTATTATTAACAAATATAATGTTATATAAACTTAATCAGTAGGCTCAATTTTCGTAATAATTGGCTTGTGGTAACTGAAGTAGGAAACATATGTTTGGAATCATTATTATTATTTATTATTTACAAAAAACCTTGATACACTCAACAAAAATAATCGTCGCGACACCACACTGTTTAATGCGAAATAGAAATGAAAATATCTGGCTTGCTTTCTATAAGAGAGAGAGAGACAGACAGAGAAACATGCGACGCCGCACAGCTTACAACAGCTTACTATAGCAAAAAGTGTCGTGACAACTTTTCGTAAGAATTTTTTCCGTCTAGCCCCCTTTCACAACGCGCGATAAGGAACTTCGTTCCAATAAATAAAAAAAATAAATAAACAACAACAATACAATTTAACATATAGCATATTAAAGTCTAGATATAGAACTGATTATTATCTTTATATAGTTATAGAGAGTCAATAAAACCAGTAATAGATTTTTAAGTAATAGTGTTAGGTTTTACAATAAAGTGTCAAAGCATGTTACCGATTTGCCGGACTGTGAGTTAAGCGCTATGTCAAACGGGTTTTGGTGTCAAAAGGCTATTATAGAGTGAATCAGTATGTGAACGATAGTGATGTCTGGAGTTGACTCCTCTCTGTGCATCCATTAAAAACGATTGTATAATATATTGGAGATATATATGTTAAAAAGGATATACCCGATCAAGTTTCTTGCTGGTTCTTCTCGATGAATGGGTTGTTTATCCGAACAGGTGGTAGTTTTGACATTCATTCGCACCTTACTAGGGCCTAAACTGAATAAAGTATTTTTGATTTGATTTTAGTCAATCGAAGTCATTTATGAACGGCTGCAACTATTAGGCTGAGAATTGTTTTATTGTCTTTATAAATGGAGATTGAAAATAACAGCTATTTTTAGCTCGCGGTTTTGATCGCGTTAATCAATGTTCTTTTTATACTTGTGACAATGTGTATCAAAATTTCATGATGATTAGTTGAATAGTTAAGTTATGAAAAAGTAACAAACAAACAAAATCGATTTTGAGTTTTTGGCGGATCTTGTAATGTCATGTAGTTGGTTTTATATTTTTTATTTATAGTCTTGTGCTATCTAGTTCCAAATTTTCTAATATTCATAGTGTTTTACGTAATATATTTTAGTTATTGTGGCCGTCTTGTTAGTTCATTGAAATGACCGCAAGAAACTTGTAATATCATTACCTATTTGACAATGGAAGTAGTTAGTACTAGAAGTACTAGAAGATAGTTGCCTAAAGTATAACAACAATATTGGTTTCGCATTTCTAAAATAAGTAAAGACAATATCAGGAGTACTACAGCCTGTTTGCTAATTGATATTTGTAAGAAACCAACCGGCATGATTTGATAAAATATACGCTGTATCTCTTATACTAATTTCGTTAACACATGTCATCTCACGTGCTAATAAGGAAGTATATCTTATCATAGTTAGATTAGGTCACTTTATCAGACTCAGACATGATTACAGACTGTCGCGGTAAATATTCTTTTGTTTCAAAAAGTTTACAGATAAGGTAACCTAGAAATTTTGGTTTATCAATTTTCATTGTCTATGAATCGCTTTTCTTTGTCTGCTTATGTATGAAAAGCTCGTAAATATCTTATATTCATAAATCTGTCATCGTGCCAGTCTACTTCATATAGTACTATCTCGCCCGCTTTGTTGGGCATAAGAAAAACGGAAAAGGCTTCATATAATCCATACAATAAGTAACCTAGAAAACTATCTACGAAAGATTCTGCATCGAATGGTCATAGTCCTATACATATAATAATACCTATACGTTTAATACAAAAACAGAAATAGCTCAGATAGAAATCGACAGATTGATGTGAAACATCTATAGGCGAGGGTAAACCAGATTGTTGTGTGGCGAGAACTGGCGACGCAAATCACGAACTTTGTACAATTAACGAAATGCTCAAAAACGTTTGCAACCATAGAGATAGCTTTATAAACATAAGATTCAAATTGTTTTGTTGGCCTCTGGTTATACTAGTGTTACGCAATACGCACCAACGACCTAGCGTCCTTTGATAAATGCCGCCAAACACCACGCAAAATTAATATTTATGTAATAAAATAAATAAACAGCCATTATTTTATGGGAAAAAATTGTAATGCTTTATCTTTTCATTATATTAATCTGTTCTTTTATGCATATAACTTACAAAAAATAATTTTGATGTTTCACATCTGTCAGGTGACGGTTCAATTTTTTATGCAATATACATTAAAAATGTATGGGATAATTCTATATTTGTTAAATTAGCAATTGTTATATAAATCAAAGAACTCCCCACCTCTTTTAGTGCCTACGTAATATTTTAACGATCTCTTGACGTACACAGAGATCACTTTTTATCGATAAAGTTAAAACACCGTGTCGCATCACTACACATTGCGCAACTACATACAAGACGGTGTTACGTTACGATTCTTGTTTTCATACAACGTAAAATACGTAATTTAGTTTTTTATTATTATATAATTGACCGACCAAGCCAGACGGGTCACGTTTGACCAGACTGTTCAGGTTTTTCAACCCCCCAGCTGCGTCGGTGAGAGGTGGTCACTTTGATTGATAGGTATTGTCCGTTGCATTTCACTTACACAATACGTTATATGCTCTCGTCGTAAGAACAAGGGTTGTAAATAACTAAAATACAAAGAGAGTTTTTTGCGGGATGTAATATTTATTGGTGGTGTATTACGTAATATGGTTTGGTCATTGTGCACAAGTGAAGTGGATAGGAAATAATACCACGGAGCATGTATTCTGGCTTGCCACAAAAACTCTCTGGAAAGATCTAACAAGACGGCCACCATCTTCTTAGTTTATTGAAATGATGTCACGAAACTTGTCATATCATTATTACCAACTCGAAAATGGCAGTGATAATCAAAGTTAAGATTGGTTGCCAAAACAAAAAAAAAAATAGCGTTCACGTTTATCGATGTAAATCTGTGTTTAACACCCGCCCCTCCCTGAGGGTTCTTCCACCTTGACCCCTCAGGCCGCAGGAGAGGCCCCTTAAGAGGGGCCAACACCTGCCGGGTGAGCAGAGGTAGTGCCGTAGGCAGTTCCTTTTTTTTTTTTTATTAACGTGGGGAAATCCCTAACGGATACGCTACCCTCCCGGGGGAGAGGGTAGGTTATGTCCGATTCGCACGGACTAAAGCCCCACGGTGTACCGTCCGCCGCATGGAAGGGGCAGCCAGGGATCGAGCATGCTCACTGACCTGAAACTGCCCCTGCGGCAGCCTGGCGAGTGAACGCCAGGCTTCGCCCTACTATAGAGAGGCTACTGGGTACACGACCAGCAGCCTCCCCTCGTCAGCCTCACCAGTGCAACGAGGAGATGGGGGGCCCCGCCCCATCCCCTCAGGTTTGGCGACGGTTTTGGGAGAGACGGGCATTACGCCTCGCCCCTCCCGCTGCTGTTCTTTGGCGGAGAGGACCACTTCTGGGATCGACCTCCCGGGCCCTCTCCGCCGCCTCATTCTGTGAGATGACGGTTCCGCAGAAGGAGGCCACAGCAGCCCAGACGTCCTCGCTGCCGAGCATGGCCGAAACCACGCCCGGCAGCGAGAGATCGTCCCCCACCGCCGCAACCAGGGCGCGGCGCTGATCGCCTCACGCGGCGCACTCCGAGAGAGTGTGCTGCGCGGTGTCCGTCTCAGCGCCGCACTCGTGGCATGCGGCGGTGGGCTCCCTGCGCGCTATCCGGTGCAAGTACCAACCGAAGCATCCGTGCCCGGTCAGCACCTGCACCAGACGGTACGTCAGGGAGCCCCAGCCCCTATTCACCCAGGCCGACAGGACCGGGCGGACGGCGTCTATAGTAAATCTTCCGTAAGGCTCGTCCGCCAGGTGTCGGCCCCACCTCTCTAATTGCTCGCTGCGGGCTGTAGCCCGCAGCGCAGCGATCTCCCTGGGCGCCGGAGGTTGACCTCGGGATTTTCCTGCCGCCGCGTAATTGTACACTGCGGCAAGAGTTTCCGCCTCCAGCTCCCAGGGTAGAGAGCCCGCGAGCACCATGGCCGCCGCCGAGGACACCGTGCGGTACCCGCGGATCTCCCTCAACGCCACTGTGCGCTGCGCTTTGCGCAGGACGCGAACGTTCGTGGCGCTGAGGGAGTCCGTGCAAGTCGGACATACGCCACCCTAGCTGCCCGGCCAGGGTGGGCACCCGAAGGGATTTCCCCATGTAAAAAAAAAGGGTCATCTTGCAATCCCGAAGTGAAAATTTGTAGGATATATAAAAAAATGTAAATTACAGCCGTTTTAAATTCATTCCCTCTGCGTTAAAATATTTTACGACTAAAAAAAACCTAACTAACAAAAAAAAAAATGTTGATCTTTACCCAAAAAATGTAAATAGAAATTTTGTGGGATATTTTGCAAAAACTATATCGAGTAAAAATTATTTCGATTGGCTTCGAACTAGACAAAAAAGAAAAATATTTTGTCCAGGCTCTTACTGGCTCCTAGACTACTTTCTCAGTTTTATATGACGTAAACATATAACTTATGCCTCTTAAATGGCGTGAGAAATAATTAATAAATGAAACCAAGCTAACTTAAGATCTTTAAAGTAATAAAATACAGTCCACATTTAAGTACAGTAAAACACATCGTTGAAATGAATCAACAAAAAAATTAGCTAGTGAACAAGTCGCAGTTAGTAAAAATATAAAATTGAAAGAAGTATTCTCAAACAAAACCTTCTTCTTTAAAATCTATCCAATAACTGATTAATATTTTACTTTAATATAACAATACATAACTGTTCTTAGAATACAAAAGAATGTTGTAAAATTAATGGCTAGTTTTACGTGAAGTCATAAATCTAGCAATATTTATATATAACTATGAACAAATATTTCTACAATAACCGAATGACGAGACCTCTTAACACCAATATAACCGTATAAAACGAAGGATCAAGACACACTGGCGGCCGGTCATCGAACTTTTTAAACAAAGAATCTCATAGACGAAAAACTTAACAAAAACATATATAAATAAACCGGTGGAATTAAGAAGTCGGTGAGGAGCGCGCGCTGCGAAAATACCGAACGCGTTTTTAATTCCGCCGCGTTTTTCCGCTCAACGGGATCGTTGGGTTACGTATTGATACGTCATATAATACATACGTCAGAGTTCGAAGAGTTCGTTGTTCCACTAGGCAGTGTGCCAACGCCCGATGTGTCCTGAACGCACACGACGAAACGTCCAACGCACACAATCCATCAAAGCCCGTTCTGCTCGCACACGAACGTTTTCGCATCACACACACAAACTCATTTCTGTATTGAACAGTTTAAATGATGCCATTTAAAACTACGCGTGTCATTGAAGTCTAATTTCATTGTGTTTATGCCTTATTTTTTTACCATCGTGTGAATATTAATTGCGTGGGAACGGTGCGAATATTGAATTTCTGTTATGTCATATAGCATTCGATTTTATGAACGCGATACGGGCGCTTACAGCGGCGAATAGCGGTATTAAAAATAAAGTTATTTTAAAATTATTACATATTAGCGGGCGCGGCATACGTTGCCTGCCCTGATAATAAAAAAAGCCTTGAAGTTAGACATATGCTGTCGTTGACTTTTTTGTAGGCATTATCAAGTTCTACAACTTTTATATAGAACTCAATTATATATCTCTCATTGTTAAGGCAGCGTTCGTAAGAAACGTTTTCTTTCGACCGTTTTTTCTCCGACTTACTTTACAAATCCGTCGTCTACCACAGAAAAGTCTTTTCACTCTTCAGGTTAATATATAGCCTATGACACAAATAACGTGGCTTTCTATTGGTATAAGAATTTTCAAAATCGGTTTAGTAGATCCAGATATTATCCCCGTACAACCTCACAAACTTCACCTCTTTATAATATTAAGCATGGATTTATGTGTTTTTTTTTTACTGTTTTTTCAGCTGTAAAATTCGGTCGCATGTCTAAGAAGCAACGTGAGAAAGTAGAAGATGAAGTACGGCGCTATCAAGCTCAGATAAGGGTGCAGACAGACGCAACCCCGGATTCGGTGTACGACTCACAACAACAACCAAGTTCGAGCGACCAATTCCACGGACACTACAACGGGTAAGTTGCTATAATTTAATGTACTACAAGAATTCATCTATTTAGGTGGTAGAGCCACGCTGAAGCTGTTACGGTTTCAGCTTGAATGGGTCGGCTCGTCCGGGGTGTTACCAACCGACCCACAAAAAACCGATGTGAAGTAACAGTGCTTGCATTGTTGTGTTTCGTTCGGTCAGTGAGAGTACCGGATGATCATCTCCCTCTCGCCTCCTCCTCCTCGACTCCCAAATTCCCCTTTTCTCCCGTCCCCAAAACACAGGCTGGCAATGCACTTGCGACTCCCCTGGTGTTGCTAGTGTGTATGGACGTTAGTGATCACTTACCATCAGGTGACACACCTGTTCGTTTGCCTCCTAAGACATAAAAAAGAAAAATAATAATCATAACTTCTATAATAACGCTTCACGTAAATTAAAAACCATAGATTTGTTCGCATAGTAACTCAAAAAGACGTCGCTACTTTTAATTAAAAAAGAATAAAAAAAAATCAATTAATAAAAATTCCGTCCAAAATATTTGTACAAGATAAGTGTTTAAAAAAATAAAGAACACGAGACAACATTAATACACATTATTAATTAAATATCTATTCCTAACTATCTATTCCTAAGTTTATATTTATTCCAAGGTTGTACAAAACTATTTTTTTTAATTTCTGAATTTAAACTCGTATGGCTATGAGTTAGTAATATATCGTACATATGAGACAATTTTTTGTTTCCCACAAACTTATCGGACTCATTGATTAATTAATTTTATAGAAATTTCGTAATCCTGGTAGATGGACGTTGTCTTAACATAGACGTTGATAAGTCACGAATAAAAGCTAAACTAAAGAAATCGGTCGAAAGTAAAAGAAACTGACTTTGGTAACAGCACCATCTACCGGATTAATAAGCAGCTAAGAACCATTCAGGTGAAAACAAAACAATATCGAAAATTGTGTATAGAACTATTCAACGGGTGAAAAGTTATGAAAAGGCACACGAGAATAATGAGATAGGTTAAATAAAAACAAATAATGCGACTGTACCGCATAAAATACACTCTCAGGGGGGATTTGCATCAAAGTACCGCACGATTCCAATAGTTGTATCGCTCAGTAATTCATTAATGCGCCAACTTTATTGGTGTCAGCGCGGTTACAACGTCATTATCCGAGCGTTAAACGGTACATAGTCGTGCCTCGTGACATCCAGTTGACGTGTAACTGTAAATACCGCCACCTAGTATGGAGTAACGGTACTCTCAGCTTCTATATACGTATTATACATGTCACTATTATCATAATTGGAATATTGACATGAAATATACTAATTGATACACACGGCTTTACTCTGTGTATAGATATTATATTTAATTCTGTTATATCAGGGAAAATATGTATTATAAATAAATTCTAACACATTTATTACACACTTATATTAATTATGTCTTCATTGTTAACTTGACATATTTATATGTTGTTAATTAATACAATTGTTTTAATACAGTTTGATTCCTTGTATAAATAAATGTGTTATTTTATTTAAAGTTATACGTAATTATTAATGAATTGTATATACAACATTTCCCTAATTCATCTTTAAAACTTATAGCAAATATCAAAAGAGTTTTTGTATTTGCCACTGAGATACCGGTTTCTCCCTAAAAATAAACAAATATATGTAAATTTCATTGATTTAATTCATTTTCTCTCTCCAGATATCCTAACTATGGGTCTCCGTTGTCATCTTACGGTTACAACAATGCAGGCCCACCTTTAACATCAAATATGGGCGGGATGCAGCCAGCGCCGCAAGCTCAACAGCCCTATGAACCACCGGCTGATTACGCCGACTCAACTACCCCGTATGATCCAAAACAGACAGGATTCTTGGATACCGACTTTATTAGCCATGGTAAGCTAATTTACGATTTATCGTCTTTGAGCTTAAAAGAATATAGTTGTTGACACGTGACAGTCCTACATAATCTTTGGAAGTATAAAAATAAGGATCAAAATTGAATACTCGTTAAGAAATGTCGTCTTATCGTCTTCTTTTGGAACGATTGGTCTCGTGTTAGCTTCAATCAATGCAACCTATAAGAGTTAAGATATTAATTTTCTGGCGCAAAACCTTCCATCTTTCTCAACGATATAAAACTAACTTTCCTTTCTTTAGAGGAGCACCTAAACTCGATATGCTAGTAAATTTTATATTATTAAATATTTATAGAGAACAACTATCACTGTGTAAACTTTGCAATCTGTTTGCATCGAAATACTCGAATAAGTTTTTGTATAAACCAAAGCACTACAGCGGTAATTGGTGATCCAAAGAATACCAGAAATCGACTCTAAAACTCACAAGCAATTTGTTTTATTCATAGTAAATTACCTTAGATGTGTACAAAGTATTAGAATAAGTATAAAGGGAAACTTCCAAACTGTAACCACGACAAACTTGTCAATAGACGAACAGCAAAAAAGTTCGACCATCGTGCGACCATCTGGATCTACGTCGACATCGACTGCGACCACGTCGACAACCTCAATGCGGCAAACAACAATAAACGAGATACCACGAAGCCGACTCCAAGAGTACGACCGTTACGAGCAGGACAGGATCCAATCCCCCGTCTCTATATCTAGCGGAGTCATTAACATAAAGCAGGAGATAAAACCGGAGACGTCCATGGGAGTTGACAACCTGGTCGCGAGCTATGTGGACTCGACAACGTTTTTACACAGTCCATCCAACATCCAACACAGTCCAATGGATATACAGAATTCTGTGTTGGTCAGCGGACAAAGTTCGGTCTCACTTACAAGCGAGGATTTAAGTCCGGATGAACACACGTCCAGCAGCGGGCACGGAAGGTTGCCTATAGATCCTATGAGTATTAACCTTACGGGAATAGGTATGGTGAACCCTAGTGCGGTATCGAACAGGAGGCTTCAGGGGTCTAGTCACAGTGGTGCGAGCGACGACCCTTGTAAGTGTATTGGATGTGATTCGTTTATTTATTATTTGATTGAATTTGTGCTATTCGTTTATGTTAATTATTTCACCTTATTGTTTTTTTTATATTTATGAAACAATGTTTGTAGTAAGTTTTGTTTTTTATTTTTATTGCACATTAGATTATAGTCATTTCAATATTTAATTAAATGTACTTCTGTTTTATTTTTTTTAAGTAAACGCCATTTTTTGTCCAATGCATATTGTAGTATTTGCCGGTAGTCTAAAAAATAGAATAAATTATTAGTATAGCATTAGCGTAAAATAATAATTGCATCCTTTCTCTCTACTTCAATAAGACGAAATCTTCATCATATAGCTATTGTGTAGGTATTTGTTTTCATTTTACTGATAAAACTGTTAAAACAGTAAATTATCATGATTATAATATGATAGAACAAGAGATACTTTGAATATTGTTTATTACAAAAAATTAATAGAGTATGCGAAATCTAGAATACTGGCACCATAGAATGACAAAATTAAATAAATTCGAATCAAATAGTATAAACAAACGTACATGGTAACTCTTTGTTCAAATTCATTGCCTCGCTATGTCGGTAAATTCAACAATAAAAATCAGTTGTTGCAAACGTTAAACACTAAATAATACTCAAAGTAGGCTCAGAGTAAATTGTAGGAGATGTAAATAAATGAGAAATAATTTTAGGATTAGGGATAAATAAAAACAGGATAACTTATAATCGTGATAATATTATTGTACACAATTTTTCAGTCAGTACTGCCAGTTTATTTACTAGATGTCGCTATTTTCAATTTTATTGAAATAAAAATTTGCCAATGTCAATGAAGTTTAATGAAAATTGTTAATCAAAATAGTCAAAATAATATAACTATAAGGAAGTATATATTTATCAATTTAAAAGAATATAATTTATATTATCTATACTATAAGATTATATGTTTTTTTTTTCAAGTTAAGGTTTCTCGATTTATAGCTCTCTTGTAGTTTTCCATTAGAAGTAACAAACAAGGTAAACTAACCTCAAGAGTTTATTATACGTCTTTTAATTTCACAATCTTGAAACTAGACACACTAAAGAATCAAAGATTTGTCTTGTCACTTACATTATGTGAGTTCAAGTTCCCATTTCCACTACTAGAACTGTATTTTGGTTCTTTAATAACGACTATAGAATAGGGTATGATTGGTAACAATAAGCAGCAAGGCAGAAGACATGCTGAAATAAATTTTCTTTCATTCAGTAACTCGACAATTAGAAAATTCATTTTTAATACACAAAATGTTATATTGTATATTATTAATTTATATAGTAAAAGCGTTCTATTAGTTTGTAATTTAAACCTATTTGTAATATGTGTTAATGATAATTGAAATTAGTCATTATTGTAAATAGATTTTTTAAATTAAAAACAACTAATTAGATCTTCGAAGATTTGCATAAATTTTTGTTGATGTGAATTGTCATTGGACTCATGAATTTTAGTAATATATTTTTCGAGAAATAAAAACTGAAGGTGTCCTCATTTTTATTACAACACGATGATTCAAGAAAATTCTCTTTTAACAAATAAAATAACTTGTCGTAATTAATACTTACGCCAACATGCTACAATGCAAGATCCTAGAAGAAATGATGATATCGGATCGATAACCATTATCTTGACTATATTTTTAATACCATTAATCTTGACTGGATAATTTTATAGCAAATATAATTAAATGAAATGTTACAAAACCAAATAATTACAAACGTTTCAAACACGAATATGACATAATATGTCAATATATGTCAATAATTCATGAAGATTTACTACCTGATTTAAACGGCATCTATTGAGTTTTATTGTAAACATTTTCCTTTTTAAGTTCGCTAGTTTATATTTTATTTTGTAAGGCTTATTTATTATTATTTATACTCTGTAGATTGTATTATTTTATTGTAAATAGTGACATCTCTTGTGCAATAGCTGAACTGAATTGTCTGTTTTCAGTGGAAGGCGATATCAGTAAGGTCCTGGTGAAGAGCTTGGCTGAGGCACACGCAAACACTAATCCGAAACTGGAATTCATACACGAGATGTTTAGTAAGCCACAGGATGTATCTAAGTTAGTATACTTCTCTTAAGAATAATTTTAATTTTTTAAATAATATTTTCAACGATTATATTCTGGTAGTGCCGCCACTAGGTGGCGCTTATTCATGAGAATTATTTTCTATATATGCTTTAAAGTACTTAGATTTATATTCGAACTTGATAATTTCAAATGCTCAATGTATTTATTATAAATATTAGTTTCAACACCTTTGACGATAATAAGTGTTGTCTTCTAAAATCATTAGAATATTTGAGAAAAAATGAACACTACATAGATAATATATTCACTTCTATTGAATAAATGCAGAACATTAATCTTCATTTTATAAAAAAATCAAATAATTTAATTAAACTACATAATCTAATAGTTGAATCGTGCGAAATAAGATCACAGTTTTTATATAAGTTACTTGAATGTAACCTAAAGTTTCACTCCAATTTATTCTAGTATTTTCAATGTAGTATATAATATTAATCTAGTTGTTAGATCTTTGGGCCTAGTTCTGTTTTTTCAGCAAGACTTATCATCATCACCATTGCTCATCACCATCCATCATCGATGCGACTGGACATTCGTAATATATCATAATTTTAATTATATTTAATTGATTTAAAATGTAGATGTATTACCTATGCCATTAGTACTATTACCTCATTCTTAAAAAAATATATATATTACCACTTTGCAGTAAAAATTAAGTGTAATATCTAAAATAATATTATATTACATTTTGAATCAATTATTAGTGTAATTTATCATATAATTCGCCATTTTTACCATTCACGACGCGTAACTTCGGATATTTTTTCGACTCAAAGGATTTATTAAATTATCTTTTCAGATTTTCATTTACCACACTTCATACAATTGTATTTTTTTTATTATAGAATGCAAATATTTCTTTTCACTTCATTATTAAAATTTTTAATGTTTAAATTTAACAAAGTGGGAAGACTATTTTAAAAACTTTATCTGTGTTTGTAAACACTTACTCCCAAAACTATTACATGAATATCCGAGTGGTTTTTACAAATAACTCGAGCATAATAGCATAGCAGCATAATGGGCAACGTATAAGCTATATTTTATTAAAATTTAGTTTGAAAAAAGTTTTTTTTATTTGATTACCGTAGTAGGGTTTATATAACAGTTAAAAGATGGCGCTTTACTCATTAATTCGCAGCCGTTGTGTACTAGCATGGATTTTTACAAACTTCTAAAGGTATCGCAAGCTTACTGTTGAAATCCCTAATATTAGTTATCAATTTTTTTTTAAACGAAACCTACATATTATAATATTGTCTAAATAATAATTAATCTTAATGTGACTATATAAAATATAATACTTATTGAACTGAATTAATTTTTCTCGCAGACTTCTGTTTTACAACTCAATGACATACGAAGAGATGTGGCTGGACTGTGCCGATAAATTAACAGCCATGATACAAAACATCATAGAGTTTGCCAAACTCATACCAGGATTTATGAAACTGACACAGGACGATCAGATATTACTGTTGAAGTCAGGTAAGTATTTTTCCTTATCTTTACCAATTGCAGTAACCACGTTATCGCTTAACATTAGATCAGATTATCGTGCAAAGTACTGTGCGTGTTAAATACTTGTAAAAGTTGCCAAAACAACATATTTGAAGTGAATATTAGGCGCTTTTTTTCTCAAGCTGACTACGCTATTGGCCTAGCGTGGCCTTAACAGCTTCACCGGACTACTAAAGCGAGAGCTTAAAGCATTTGGTCGATTTTATTTTGGCAACTAGATCAAGGGTGCACGGTACACCTCGGCTTAGGCTGTTGCCTAGTCCATGTAATTCGTAACCTAACTGATCTAACCTAAGCTACATATTCATACTTATGTGAGTGATTTGCGGGGTGGTAGGGTTTTACAGCCCGACTGGGTCGCAACCACCATGCATATGGCGAAAAAGCCCGTCATAGTGACTCGCTTCTGCGCGTCGCGTTTCGGGATCAGCCTGTGCATATCCAGTACCGGGCGGCTTTCGTCATTATGGCCGGCATGACAGCGGCGACTGGCGATGGATAATCTGTCTCTCGGTGGTTGCCGATGTTTTTGGATTGTACTATGCTTAACATCAGGCATAGTGCAGTCACTATGTCGTAAAAAAAAAGAAATATGAACCAAGCATATATACCTCAACAACTCTTATATATATTTCGTATCGGATAGGATTTTGGTACAAGTGTGTACAGTTTTATATGATTTTGGATTACAGGTTCCTTCGAGTTGGCTATCGTGCGTCTGTCGCGGCTGATAGACGTGAACAGAGAACAGGTGCTGTACGGTGACGTGGTACTGCCCATAAGAGAGTGTGTCCATGCGCGGTGAGTTCAGTAGAGATATACATAAATACAGTAAATTTTATGTGTATATAAGTGTAATTTTTGGAGTAAAACTTCGTTTGGAACGGTGTGAAGTGGATTATATGAAACGAAAACGTGTTACAAAAAAGAGATATGTACTTTTACTTACTATATGTATTTGTTAGACTTTTGTAAATTGTAGCAAGTTTTTTTTATATGATAGGAGGCAAACGAACAGATGGTTCACCTGATGTTAAATGATCACCACCGTTCATAGACATTCGCAAAAAAGTGCGTTGCCAGCTCGTGTTTGGATCGGGAGTAGGGGGAAGGGAAGAGGAGAGGGAAAAAGTGAGGAGAGATGGGCTTCCGTCACTCTCACTCACCGAACGAAACGCAACAATGCAAGCACTGTTACTTCACTAACTAGCAGGTGTCTAGGAATAGAATCCATTTCAATCATTTTTAGAAATATTTGTCTGTTTATTTAGACACGCATCACTGCCAAAATACTGTGTTCATGATAATTTTAATGCCGACGCTATTTAAGTACGACAGAATGAATTGAATACATTCAGATGACTTCATTAATCACTGTTATATAAGGCTTCACGCGGGCGAAGTCGCGGGCACAGCTACTACAAAATATAATTCCATATCCATGGATTACGTATTTGGACATAATTATAGAACCTATTTCTCTGCAAATAAGAAGATTTCAATGTTGATTTTTTTTTCGAAATGATAACGCTGTTGACCTGGAAAGGTCTTTACAGCTTCACCGAACTACCTTTTCTTAGTGTTGATACACAAATTCTAATCGATAAGAAGAAATAACTGAATGTATTATTCTTTACAGTGACCCACGTGATATGGCACTAGTGTCTGGAATATTCGAGGCCGCGAAGAGTATTGCGCGGCTGAAACTAACTGAGACTGAATTGGCATTATACCAGAGTCTTGTGCTGCTGTGGCCAGGTACAAAACAATTTTTAATTATACTAGTTTTTGACTCTGTAGGATTAATTAGAAATGCTTTATTTATTCCTATGTGAAGATACATTTTTCAAGTCGACATGACAACAGCAATTTGCTCTGGATTATATACCTCTCTAATCGCCATTGGTTTTGGAATATACTACGATTATCTATACTAATATTATATAGAGGTGAAGTTTGTGAGTTTGTGATGTTGTGGCGTTGTAGAGGGTAATCTCAGGGAATACTGGTCCGATTTGAATAATTCTTTCAATGTTATATAGCTCATTCATCGATAATGGATATATCATCACGCTAAGATCAATAGGAGCGGAGCACAGATGAAAAATGTTTCAAAATCGGGATGTTTTTTCCTTTTGAGAACTGCTGCGTGTTAGTGTTGGTGTTAGTGTATCTATTCCACGCGAACGAAGTCGCGGGCAGAGGCTATTCATTATATAAGGTGTTCCAAAATTAACGCAAGGTTTGAATTAAGTAGACAACACAATTGTTGAAGTTATTCTTTTGACGCGTTAGGGAAAAATGATGAGAGTAAATTTTTACGATGCGCGCGCACACCGTTACGAAAATCCAACACCTTGAAGTTAGCTATAGTCAACATTTTGTTTCTTTGTATTTATTTGTATTAAAACTTTCAATGTATTAAATATCTTTTTTCTATTGTTAGTATCGTTTTTTCTACAAACATGGAATAAGGTGAAAGATAAAATTTTTGAAAAGATTTTTATGTTGTTACGCCAGGGAAATGTAACTTCTAACGCGTGTACATAAGTACACACACGCTTTTTTGTTTTTAGATTGTTTTTTTTTTCATTGAACCATAAAGTATGTAGGACAGGGTTTTAATGGAATAATACATGAGGCAAATGTCCTTAACGGTTTTGTTGACACAAATTTTGATGAACTTTCTTGCATAATTGTGGCTGAATTTTGTTAAAGCAACATTTAAATGTCTCTTGTAATGCCCAAGTGGTTGTGGGTTTGTTAGATAATATATATAATAGACAATTAACTTCAAATAACCTTGTAAGAAGAAATCTAATGGTGTTGACGAGGTTAAGACATTATTGTCGAACTATCATTATTTTTGAAATATTGTTTAATAATGAAAACACGATGTTGTATCATATAATGCTCCATTTTTACTAACCCTAAACTATCAGCCTAGGGATAATCTATATTCATCGATGTTGAACAAACATCGAAGTTTAGCTGGAAAACAACAATGTTCTGACATCGATGTTCTGATTTCGATAACATCGATACATCGAAATGTCAATAGGTAATTTAGCGTTGGATGTACTAGCTAAGGTCTACATAACTATCAAGTTTAGCGATTTCACACTAATTGATACTGATCAATGTAGTCGAAATAAGCCGTAAAAATAGTTACTTTGTTGCATTTTCTAAGGGAAAAAGGGAAAGGGACAGCTTTAGAAAGACTTTTTTCCAAAGTTGGCTAACTCATGTACGAGCAACGAAACAGATAAAATAGAAAACACCTGATCAAGTTAATTTTGTTACAGAGTTAGCCCAAAGAATACTGGAAATGTTAAATTTTTCCTTGTATTTTACCTTCAACAATAACAAACATTTAATAAATAGAATAGACAGTCTTGTTTTCTACCAAAATATCGATTTTTTGCAATCGATGTTTATTGTACATCGATGTTTCTCTAATATGGATCATCCCTATATCAGCATTCAAATTGTTCTTTTTTCTGGGTTGCCAACAATTTGTTGCAAAAATGACGGTGATTTGAAATCTTCCGTTAATTTTGGGACATCTAATATATCTTATCATAATCTTGGAATTATTACTTTGTACTTAGAGCTGAACAGTTTTTCAACATGTCTCCCATATAAGATAGTTCTACTTATCTTTACCCCCCAGACCTGAAAGGTAAGTTAGTGATATTTATATATACAGTCATAACATCGTATGATAAATTACGTACAGATACAAAAAAATTGTAAATAATATATTTCATAGGAGTTTTTGACGGGGTTTTGGAATGTTATGTGATGGACTTTATATTTTACTACCCTTTGCCCGCGACTTCTTTCGCGTGGAATAGATACACTAACACCAACACTAACACGCAGCAGTTCTCAAAAGGAAAAAACATCCCGAGTTTGAATCATTTTTCATCTGTGCTCCGCTCCTATTGATATTAGCGTGATGATATATAGTCCATAACCATTCTCGATGAATATTCTATATAACATTCAAAGAATTATTCAAATCGGATCAGTAGTTTCTGAGATTACCCCCTACAACGCCACAACGTCACAAACTCACAAACTTTACCTCTTTATAATATTAGTATAGACTAGTATAGATTCATTATCTTGTGTTATTTGGTTCTATATTTGTGTAATATTGGTAGTGTTTTACGTAATATAGTTCGGTTATTATGCACAAGTGAAGTGGATCGGAAATAATACCACGGAGGATGAATTCTGAGTTGCCATAAAAACTCCCTGGAAATTTCTAACAAGACGGCCACCATCTTCTGAGTTCATTGAAATGATCGCAAGAAACTTGTAATATCATTAACTACTCGACATCGGCAGTAGCGATCTTCTAGAAGATTAGTTGCCAGAAATAAAATAATAATATGTTTCATATGTAGATACATTTGCATTTGTTTTCAGAACGCCACGGTGTTATGGGTAATTCAGAGATCAGGTGTTTATTCAATATGTCCATGTCGGCGATGCGTCATGAGATAGAGACAAACCACACGCCGTTGAAGGGTGACGTCACTGTACTCGACACACTGCTCGCGAAGATACCCAACTTCAGGTATTGCCAATAACCATTATATATATCGACAAGAGAAAGCGGAAATGCCATATTTTGTGCTACTATAAATTACTTTTTACCATATTCTTGTATAAAAAAATACCGCTTCGAATGTTTTTGGTCTCCCTTTCCCACGATTCAATTTTTGGCTCTGGTATAAAGTTAGGTTTTTTCAAACGATAATTCTGCTCTCTTCCGTCGATATACTAGCTGCTTGCTTCAACTTCACACAAGTTTATTACCAAAGAGAAAGACACCCAAATCTTCCATTTACAGTATGACCGTCTATACTTCTTTACTAATATTATAAAGCTGAAAAGTTTGTTTGTTTGATTCTCGCTAATCTCAGGAACTACCAGTTCGATTTGAAAAATTATATCAATGTTAGATAGCTCATTTATTGAGGAAGGCTATATGCTATAGGCTATATGTTGTGTTTCGGTGGTTGCACATGAGAGCTATACTCTCCTAACATCTAATATCAGATGAGATTGTGATCCTATGGTTAAAGTTCTTTGGTTTTTTCCTAACTTCTACATTCTTTTTTTTTAACTTTACTGGATCTTAAGCGGAAAAACAACCTAAGTTTTTCATACGTTAAATATATGGGCGTATGGTGTATATGTACATATATATGATTGGAAATCATTTATCTATTTTACAGAGAACTGTCGCTGATGCATTTGGGCGCTCTCAGCCGTTTCAAGGCGACATATCCTCATCACGCATTCCCGGCGCTTTACAAGGAGCTGTTCTCCTTGGACAGCGTTTTGGATTACACGCACGGATAGGAATAAAACAATTTTGTTTTATTGTTATTCCACGGCTATTATTTTTGCAATGTGCTGACTTGTTCGATCTCATTTATGCCCGTACGATAAAAAAAAATGTGGTCATGAGGCGAACTTAATTCATCTGAAGACTTGACAGCTATTATATATTTATCCCTTTCCCTCGTGTAAAACTAAAGGCATCTATATGAATTTGTTAACCTATTTATAATTGTATGTATGTACTTTGAGACTGTTATAATGATATTTACGTATAGGTACGTACGTACAATATTAATTAATATAAAAAAATATCTTTATTTAATTCGATTCTAAGTATAAATGTAGGTGCGTTTAGTGTTACATTTAGTGTCAGAATGTGATGGATTTTTTTTTTGTTATATTTTTGAATTATAACAAAGAAAAAACACAACGTTGTGTAGACTTATGGAATGTATGTGACAGTGTGTGACACGAGACTTCCACCTGATTATAAATACATAATCTAACATGTAAATATATGTTTTTTTGTGTATTGTATATCACGGTAAATCGTAATATAGTTATTATAAAGTGTATCTATCTTTGAATGAGATAAAATAATATTATTATTATTATAAAAATATATAATAATAGAAATAGAGTTTTTATTAAGAAATAAATAAATGAAGTTATAAACAGTTTAGAGTTGTAAAGATCACACGTGTTTCTTTCAAGCGATGCCTTCTTAATAGATTTTCTTTTTTTTAATTATTTTTAACAGTTTTTTTAAAGAGAAATGTAACTTGTTATTTATTTCAAATGATTATTATTATTATTGATGTTTTTTCACTTCATTGTAGATTTTTTTTGATTAAGTTGTAATATAGATAATACGATATGATACTGCCTTTTTTTAATAATTTTATGTTTGTTTTTGTTTATAAATAGACACGTATGTCGGTGAAAAAAGCGATTTTAATTATTAGATGCGATTCGCGCGGTCTTGTAATAATATGGACGTACATGTATATTATTGGGCGTCTCGAAAATATATTGGCATTTACCGAATAATTAAATAAACTGACTGTTCGCAATACGTGAATCGATTCGACTTTGAAACTCAAAGGTTTCTTATGTAAGTTGAACAAAATTAATATCGAACATTTTATGGACAAAATAATTGTATTCTACAAGTAAGACTTAGCAGGCAATTTTATGTTTTGTATAAATATATTCTATTGTTTTATTTTTTATTTGATCTCATTATTATATTACAGAGCACGTTTATTCGCTTTTGGTGCCATGTTTTTCTATCACATTTTCGCATAATAAATTCTTGTTTTATCTGTTAATTAAAAAAAAACATGTGCATAATAATAAAATCTGTTGTATTTATGATTCATACGTAATTTATACTTTTTTAATTTTTTCGCTTATCTATACGTATTTTAATAATAAATTGCCTGCTACGTTTATTAGAGATATTATGATAACCTTTCTTTTTTTTTACATTTCGGGTGTTTTTTTTTTCGGAGTCTACGACGAGTGTCGGGAACGAAGTTTGACGGAGCCATTTATGATTCCCCAGACAATACTCAGGCGGGCTTTAATTGTATACAGAGCTATAATGATTTTCGTCACTCTTTCGGGTCAGTCGCTGTCGTCCTTCGGAAATTAAGCCCGTATGCTATGTTTGTCGAATAGCCTTTACTATAGACTGGTTTATATAATAATGTTTAAAGTATAAAAAAATAAAATCGTAATTCGTATTTTGTAAATAATTATTAATCATATATGTATTTTATATTAATATCATAAGGTTCGATGGGTTATTTTTAATTTTACATTTCTATTAAATGAGAATAATTAAAGAAGATAAATAAATACCTAAAGGGGGGGAAACAGATTTTTCACATTTGACTACGAGTTTGTTATCTTGGATGATCATGTGCAAAAATGTTGTTTTTTTATCCTTTCTCTATATATTATATATTTTTTGTTAAATAAAGCAACCTGTTATTGTCTATATGTTTTGTTTTATTTCTTTTTTATCATTTTTTGAAGTTATACTTCTTTTGGTGCGTTAGGGAAAAATGATGAGAGTAAATTTTTACGATTCACGCGCGCACCGTCATTAAAAACCTACACGCTTATTAATATATTTTAGCTACTAACATTTTTTTCTTTGTATTTGTTGTTTGTATTTCTTTGTATAAAAACTTTCGATGTATTAAATACCTTTTTTATATTGTGTCGTTTTTAGACAACGTAGAATACGTTACGTACAAACGTTTATTCTACGTATAAACGTAGAATAAGGCGAAAGACAACATTTTTGAAAAGATTTTTATCTTGTTACGCCAAAGAAGTATAACTTTTAACGCGTGTACATAAGTACACACACACACATTTTTTTTAATATATTACAATTATTTCATTTTTTTTTTAATACAATGAATTTGATGATTATTAAATTACAATAGAATAAATATCAATTAGTGAGACTTACATAATAATAGTAATTATATACGGGTGATTCTATCATATATGTTTATAATTTATATGATAATTTGTTTTTTTAATATTATATATATATGACGAATTTTTATATGTAAAGTATTTAATTAATCTAATACTTAAAATATTAATTTCCGGTCTTATAAATGTTTATAAATTTTATAGCCTTTTGATTGGAGACAGTGAAATGTTAGCTACAGAATGAATCACTTAGCTATCTCATATTTCAATTGTTTGTGACCATTTCCATTTAACTAGGGATAGCGGTCTGCGATCGATCAATCAAATAATCGATGTTTAGAGATAGAAAAATCTATTAATTTCATTATAGACACCAGGATTAGGAGCGTTTTAAAAATTGTTTTTTTTTTTTTATGGGAACAATTACCATTTTTAGTTAAAACGATTACAATAGATTTTTTGTGGTGACAAGCAAAGACACGGACCTTTTTCGATGCGACTGCGATAGAATATTTATAAACTAAGATATATAAATTTCATCTTTTAGTACACAATAATTTGCATAAGTTTCAGATGAGAGATGTTGCCTCTATATTCAATACAAAGAGTTATTCCTAAAATTAATAAGTCACGGTATGACTTTGTATGTAGTTTCTTTAAAGCAGAAAAAAAATGTAATTGTTTCTTTACGAATACTCTATTTAAAGAACATATAACAAACTGCATTTATTATCATTGGCTTTAAGCGTTCGATTCCTTTGCCTTGTTGATAACGTTTACAAACTAAGTACAATGTTACACGAAAGTTGGAAAATATTAACACAGCAACACTTACTTATGCTATCACTGTCGACATCAAAAGGCTAACGTCAAAATTTAAAGTTGTTGAACGCACACTAGATGAAGTGTAGTTTAGCTTCACGAGAGATTATGTCCAATTTGTAAAACTATATTCATGTAAAAAGGTAGAGAAGTAATATTATTTTTTTTATTATCTTGAAATTGCACATGTCATAAAATAATTCATATAAATTAATAATTAATACTATCAATGATCATAGATAAAGATTCCTAATTCTCTGTTTTCATAACTAATAAGACAATAAAACTGAATTTTAATTTTAAATAATCATCTATCTAGATCATAGACTTGTGTGTAGACAGACATAAACTGTTTCTATAGTTTATAGAAAAAGATATTTATTCAAGACTGCCATTTTTCACAAATTCAAAGAACACTTTTTTAATAGTTCAGATTGAATATATTTGTGTGAACAAATAAAACACAAATAATTCTTTGCATACGTTTATGATGCTTACTTGAGGAATTCTACCTTTTTTGTAAAGTGCCACTTATCTGGTAACACTAATGAAATAGTATAGTGATTGGTATTGTATTTGTCAACTACTATAAATTCACCATTATCAATTTATTCTAATTTACTTGTATACTAAAGTCTAACTTTAATAAGTCAGAAAGAACCGCTATATTTAATATTTTTAGTAATGATAATGATTAAATTCTATATTTTAAGATTTTATTAACTCCACCTTGTAATTTGTCAAATTGGACATTTTCTCATTATTTTTATTGAATAAAAGTAATTAAAAAGAAAAAACAAATAATATTCGATGAACTTGAAAATGTTTTAGAGCACTAAGACTGAAAAAATTGGCTGAACAATAAATTATCTTTGACCGTTAGAAATTTAAAAAGTCGAGGGTTACCAGCATACAAATTTTATCGAGAATTGGTAGTTCTACGTTTATCGAGGGAAGGTAGCGTTTGTACCTTGAATTTTTAGTTTTAAGGGATTCGGGTGCCTTCTCATTAAAAGACGTCAACTAGAAATTTTGGAATTTCATTTGCGGACTAAGCGAATATAATCGTGAATCACTTTTTAATGTATCTTAGTTGAGGTGAAGCATTATCTAACACATTTATAAAATAAGTATATCATAGTTTAATATATGCGTAAAATCAATAAATATTATACAAAATCTAAACGAGAAAAGATCTAAAAACCCGATTTACTTTAAATTGACATATCGCTATTATTATTAATGAAGTGGTGTGATAATAATGTTTTTTTTAATGTAAATTAGTTCATTTTATACAAAAAATTATTAAAAATTTCCTTAATTCTCGTTAATGGTGTAAAATTGTTTCTTCTTTAAAATTTAAGTGATGTAAATTGGATTTCCTGATTTATCTCAAGAAATGCAAGGAATAACCAAATTTAAAATAGGAAAAATGGGAAAATTATAAATATAAATATAAGCCATTTCCACTGTCTTATACTGAAAAGTAAACATTTTTTTATTATCTATCTCGCTATCAATCTCGATAAACTATGTTCGACCCTCCATAACTGTTTCCCACGATAAAAAATAAATAAAATTAATATCTAAGAGACATCGGACATTATTAACCTTTTTGAATTCAAAGTTGTCCCTTTTGATGCCGTGTCCATTAAAATTTTGCAATGTAAACTTTGATTGGTGCAGATATGAAATAATAGATGAGGGAACTAATTATATCCCTTTCGCACACGTACGAAGGGTGTTAGTGCGTGAGTGATAGTTATAGGGTAAACGTTTTCATTGCTGGGTAGTTTTTTGTAGGTATTTCTAAAACTTTTGTACTATGTTTTGCTAAATTTTCACTAAAACTAAACTAATTATAGATATGAGTCACGTTACAGATAGAAAGTTAAAAGTGTTTTTGAAAAAATTGCAAGTTTAGTTGTGAGAAAAATTAAAAAAAAATGTATTAATGTGGTGTTTGTGCGAATTTTTTGTATAAATCTAGGTATGTTTTATTTTAGTATTTAATTTTGTAATTTTTTTTTCTCACATTATTTGTGAAAAGTACATATTTTACCTGTAACTTAACATATATGGAAGACGCGATCATTGTATAGTAAAAAATATAAAGACAATTTTTGTATTTCTTGTTTTCTATGAGATGATTTATATTAAAATATTGATTTGTTAACTAAGTAATTAAGTATTTTTACACTTAACACAAACATATTGAAGAGAAACAAATATAACATATATCTATGTAAAAATATAAAACAGAATATATAATATTAAAGAAAACATATATAATGTGTGCAGGCTGAAATAACAACCAAATATTGCGATTACTGAAACATTTTTCTAACGCTGGCAACATTTGTATTTCCATATCTTCATTTATAGATAGTTTTGTATGAGTGTGATAAATAAGGTCGGAGGTACAATAAGGTACAAGAGTACACGTAAACAGGTGCAAAGTACAATAAGCGAGAAAAAAATGCATATTATACTAACACACATCTGTATCAGTTACAATGGCTACGCGGTTATCAAACAATATTTGAGGTTATTCGATGCGCGTTGTTTTCGTAATACATTGAACTAATTTGACAAAATAAAGCATTTTTAAACTTCAAATCGCCAATGACACAATACGATACAGATAAACATAATATTTGATGTGTAATAGGCGGAGGGTAAACCTGATTGTTGGCATGGCGACGCAAAACACAAACATTGCACTGTTAACGAAATACTCAAAAACATTTGCAACCCCTATCAGTATAAACATTAGATTCAAAAAATGTTGTCGGCCACTCGTTACACTAGTGTTAGGCGGCACGCGACGGCGTCCTAGCGCCCTTTGATAAATGCCTCCAAGCACACCGCGTCTACGCTCAGTTGCATTTTTGAATTACATAAAAATGAATGTAATAAATTAAATAGTGATTATTTTATGGGACTAATTAGTAACGCTTTATCTTTTCATTATGCTATAGCTGATTCCTGTCGTAATCTGTTATTTTATGCATATAAAATATACAACACAATTTCGATGTTTCACATTGGCTAGGCGTACCGTGACGGCTCAACTTTTTCTTTACTAAATGGTTATTTTGAAATTAAGAAAGATAAGGAACTTCGTTCCAAAAATATAGAGTTACAAATATATTTATTTCAACACTGGCCTCTGCCCACGACTTCGTTCGCGTGGAATAGAAACCCCGATTTTTAAACATTTTTTATTGGTGCTCCGCTCCTATTGGTCTTGCGTAGCCTATAACCACCCTCGATAAATGAGCTATATAACACTGAAAGAATCTTTCATTATTATTAGGATTAGTACTTCCTGAGATTACCCCCTACAACGTGACAACGTCACAAACTCAAAAACCATTACCTTTACCTCTTTATAATATTAGTATAGATTTAAAAAAAAGCTAATATTAATGCTGATACAAAATTATGTATAATATTTAACTGTTTGCGTGTTTGTTCGTAAATGAAGCTACATGTAATTAGCATATAAGTTTTGTTTCAGCCTGCACACGAGCTTTGTTGATTTATAAATATTCAAATACAAAACAGTGTACCTAAAGTAGTTGTTGGTGAATAATAAGAACCAATAGATAATAAATGTTATTGTTTTTATTATAATTCTCGGATCACTTGCGAACGTGTTGTTTTATTCATACAAACCGAATCATACCTTTAATATTAAGTCTACTAGAAGATTCTATTGACAGTCATCAAGGTTTTTTTTTTCGAAATGAAAACGCTATTGACCTGGAATGGTCTTCACAGCTTCACCGAACTAGTGAGGCGAACGCTGAAGGGACTCAACCGATTTGGGATGTTTAAGCGACTCATTCAATGCACGGCACACCTCGGCTTCGGCTGTCGTCTGTTTTGTGATAAAAACGCGACCTATCTGAGCTAACCTAAGCTACGCTATCTAGATCGTATATCTATATATATATGAGTTATTGAAACATGCATGTGTACCAAGCATGCGTACCTCAACAACTCCTATATGTATTATGCGTCGGAAAAAATTCTGTAGACTATTGTATATAGCATAGGATAGGGAAAAATAAGGGTATACCACTTTCTCGTTTATTTCTCTGAAAAGAAAAACAGCGTGTAAACGTGTAGGCGTAGGCGTGTGTTTTAGCAGGGATGTAAGGTTTTGTGTCACTGTATCGCGTAGGGCAGCGTACTCAAGGACTCCACGCCGAGGGAACGAACCTAGGCTTGAGCCGCTGCCAACGGGGGCCTAATCTGGTGTACGGGAGCGATATTTACCCCCAGACGAAATTAACCCCAGACCCAATCACACCTTTAATATTAATTCTACTAGATGAATCCATTGACAGTTATCAAGGGATTAATAACAAAGTAAAATAATATTAAATACTAGCTTTTGCCCGCGACTACATCCGCGTAGAATAGTTACTACTAACATACAGCGGAAGCTCTCAAAATGAATAAAAAACGTTTTTGAAACATTTTTAAAGATTACTCAACTTATTACTGGTTATCTCGTACTTAAGTATGATTAATGACTACGGTATTGGGTCAGGTAAGGTCTTAACAGCTTCACCGGACTACTAAGGCGAGCGCTTAGGGCACTCAGCCGATTTTATTTTGGCAACCAGCTCAAGGGTGCACAGCACCCCTCGGCTTGGCTGTTGCCTGTTGCATGCAAAATCGCGACCTATCTGAGCTAACCTAGCTAACTATTCATATATGTATGAGTTGTTGAAACGTTTATGTGTATCAAACATAGACGCCTCAACAACTCCTCCATATATTTATTATTGGAATATATTTATTACCGGAAGTCCTCCGACAGGTGTTGTCCCCACCTAAGGCACAGTATAAATATGAGACAGTATGGAAACTACGAACAAACGGTCGAAAACGGCACACTCACACAAACACGCGTATCGACGAGAGGTTTTGAAAGAAATTCTATGGATAGCACCGCGAGGTTCGCTTAGGGGTCGTGTCGATGCGCATACTTGTGTGAGTGTGCCGGTGCGAGCGTTTATAGGGAGTTTCCATACTTGGTGTTATATGTAATGTGCCTAAGGCGTCAAGATGGTAGACCCCTCAAAGAGGAGTGGGGAGTGTACACCTGCAATTTTTTTTTTTCACGAAAATCTAAAAGTACAGACACGTTAAATTTAAATTCTAATTATATAGAAGACTGTGAATGAAGTCCCGACTATGACTTAAGGAATAACAAATTCTGGTTTTGTATACTAATATTATAAAGAGGTAAAGTTTGTGAGTTTGTTATGTTGTAGGGGTAATCTCAGGAATTACTGGTCCGGTTTGAATTTCTTTCAATGTTATATAGCTTAATTATCGAGAATGGTTACAGGCTATATATCATCACGCTGAGACCAATAGGAACGGAGCACCAATGAAGAATGTTTAAAAATCGGGGTTTTTTCCTCTTGAGAGCTTCCGCTGCGTCTTAGCGTCAGACCAAAGTAACTATTCCACGCAAACGAAGTAGCGGACAGACGCTAGTATGAAATAAAATTAAATATCTGTAATTTCTAAAAAAAGTTTAATTGTGATACCACATCCACTTAATATCTATTCTATTTTCAAATTTATTTTTTTATCTCCCCATATAGATGCACTAATCCGCCACTGTATGAAATAACAGCTTAAGCCTACGATCACTGCAAAAATATGTATGTAAACAAAATAAATTGTTCCGTACGATAGAGCGAACATTGGATAAGGCCATATACCCCTTTGGTTGTACGTATATAGCAATCTGAAAAGAAACATATTGATTTAAATATTTTTCGCACGCTATTTTGTATAGTAATTACCTTCGACACTTTATACAGGGTGAAAGTTTAGACAGTAGCAATATTTATAGAAGATACTCTGGAGTCAATTCTCGTTTTAAATCAATTTAAAAAAAATAAGTGCTTAATATTTGACCTAACTATCTATAAAAATACAAAAATTATACACAATTCTCTACGTAAATAGATAGCGAGAAGAGTGTATGTATCTCTGTCCTCCAATACACGCAGAGAATTGAAACACTACTCTCACTCTACTCGACACAGTGTTTACCCTCACCATTGCATCGTTATGCAAAAAGTTTACGGATCAGAATTGTAAATCTCTTGCATAAAACGCGTAATTTAAAAGTACCTGGGAAACCGAGTCTAGCTTGGTTCCTTAAAAACATTTTTTAATTAAAACAATCTTTTAGGTTTCCCTCCCAAAATTATCATTTTTTTACCAAATAAAAAAATAAATAAAAAATGATCTTTTGCTGTCAGTCGGATTTGTACTGGGGTTACACGGATTTTCGAAGCAGTCGTTTTCCATCTGAGCTATTTTTGTTTTGACAGCGGCGGCGAAATTTAACTTAATATTCTAGCTATATTTTTTCATTACCTGAAATCTCAGTTAAAAAGTTTTCTATGAATAAAATCTAGGTAGATCGATTTATCGTCCCCGAAACTACCCACATACTAAGTTTCACGGAAATAGCTGACGCCGTTTCCGAGATCCTAAATATATACAAATATACAAGAATTGCTCGTTTAAAGGTATTACTGGTAAGTTTAAAGGTATTATATATATAATTAAAAAAAAAATACAAATTAAAAGTTACATGCAAAATTTAAACCGGAAGAATATAATACTTACATTGAGTTGTAAACAATGTAATATATATAAAGGATCAATATATTGACTTTATGAGATTTAGGTTGATTCTTCGGTTGAAATAATAATTCCCATAATACTATTGGTACAATACATAAGTGCATGATGTAGTTTGATGTACTACTGAACACTCTGTCTATGAAGTCAGGGAATATTAGATTTCTATCATAGATGAAAACTGGCCAGAAAATTATGAAGATAAGCTGAAAGAAGAGCTTATTTAATATACGGAAATATACCATTATTAAATAACTAAATATTATAAAAAAACTGCCACGTTTGCCTGTCCTGTATGTTCGCGATACACTTATAAACTACTGAATGGAATTTCACGCTGTTTTCACCAGTACATGAAGTGATTAATGAGGAAGGTGTAAGTTTGAAATTAGTGAAGATTTTGTTATTATCAGGGCGGTACAGTGTCCGTCGGGCCCGCTAAACCGAAATAATTACTAAATACTTTGTATTTTGTAGGTGGTAGAGCCACGCTGAAGCTATTATTGGCTTCAGCATGAATGAGTCGGCTCGTCCGGGGTAGCACCACCCTCTCACAGAAAATCGACGTGAAGTAACAGTGCTTGCATTGTTGCGTTTCGTTCGGTCAGTGAGAGCGCCGGAGACCCATCTCCCTTCCCCTTCCTTCTCCTCTCCTCTCCCTTCTCCTTCCATCTCCTCTCCTCTTTCTTCCCCTCTCCTTTTCTCATCACTCCCCCAAACACAGGCTGGCAACGCACTTGCGACTCCCCTGGGGTTGCTAATGTCTATGGACGGTAGTGATTGCTTAACAACAGGTGACCCGCTTATTCGTTTGCTTCCTATATGATATAAAAAAAAATCGGTAAGAAGTTCCTTAACGTGGCTTGCAGTAGATACACGGTTATAGTATTAGAATTATGAAACATGTATCCGAAAACAGGATCCTAGTTTTTTCCTCGATCTGACTACGCTATTGACCTAGCAAGGTCTTAACAGCTTCACCGGACTACTCCTAGCTTATCTAATATGTTCGTAATGTCTATTACACAAACTATATTTTTCTTTTTTTTTTCGCTGGGAAATCCTGTTGGAGTTCTGCACCTAGTCGGACAGCCCAGGTGAGAATGCCAAATTTCTACTGACTAAGCCCGCTCGGTGTTCTTCTTGCACCATTTAGGCTGGTGGGCAGAAACGGCCTCCGCAGTCCTTCAACCCAACCCGGCAGATGGCGACCCCTCTTCAGGGTCCCGACTCGTGGTCTGAAGAGGGACTATTGGCCCTCCCTAACTAATGGGAAGCGCACTGAACAATAATGCGCCTTAACAACGATTACACAAACAATCTAGTCTAACCTAAAATCTAGGTAGCACATGGAAAATATTAACAGCTTGTATCTATTGGTGTAGTCCGGTGAAACTGTTAAGACCTCGCTAGGTCAAAAGAGTAATCAGTTCAAAAAAATTAATCTATTGGTCACGATCTAGTCCAGAGCTTCCCAGATTTTATTTTTCATGGAACACTTTCAAAATTAAGGTGGTTTCGGTGGACCCCTGCAGCTACATTTCTACCATACTCCCAAAACTCGACTAGAAATGTGAAGATTAGATCTAACTATGGAAATTTTCGTTCAGGTAAATAGGATTGTAGTTAGAATCTGATTTCAGGTAGGGCAGCATTGGTTACAGGTAGGGCGGAAGTAAAAATTTAATCATAATTGATTTGTCCTCTTATGTCACAAACTCTGATATGTTTGGAAAAGTTTAGATACCTATCGCAATTTTTCTTTATCTCAAACTATGAAGAACAATTTAATTACAATAATTTATCTTAGTTTTTGGTACTTTTAAAGTAGGGCCATTGGCAGATTTACAGTCTTGGCCACCCTAGCCCCAGGTCATGTAGTAAGTACCAGCCACCTCTGTGTCAGTGAATTTTTTGTCACGATTGGCCGCCACTAATATCTGACCACCCTAGGCCTCCTGGGCCTTAGGGCAAATCCACCACTGGGTAGGGCATAATGATTTTAAGGTAGGGGATTGCCCCACAATGCTACCCCTAAGCTACGGCCCTGCATGTAAGTCATGTAAATCAAACAAGTTCATGCAAGATTCCAAGTATTCACACAACAAGTCATATTTCGTCTAAGCAAGCGTTGCTGACGGCGCTCTCCATATCTTGACATGTTGCACTGAATATGGAATATGCAAGTTTTTACAAGTAACAGTCACTCAGTATCTTAAAATATTATCTGCCTTCACTGATAAGTAAAATCAAGCCGACATTTTAACTCTTCACTATCGAAAACAGATAAATTTTCGAAGACCCCGCTTTAGAATTGTGAACCCCCATTTTTTTGTCACACCAAAGTAGACTGCCACCGAATCTCCCGTGGATCCCCGGGGGCAACCTAGACAACTTTGGGAAGAAATGATATGGTCGAAGCCTATTGCTGTCTCCTTTTTCCTAACCTTTTTTATTAGCCTAAGTTTTTACTTGATAATTGATATCAACTTACCATAGTAACAGGAAATACCAGTGTTTCGAAGAAAGTGTGCCTCATTTGCCTTACCATCTTTGGTAGGAGGTACTGTTTTTCCATCAGTGTCAGTACGTCACACATTAGTCCGAATGATGCATAAACACATTGAAAGATCTAAAAAATGTTAAATCGTTTTTTATTGATGCAAGCGTTACTATTACTTGTGTTGTTGTCACTTTGCACTTCCGTCTGGAATTGATTTTTCTGATTAGTCACTGCCACTTCTGTCACTCTTATTACAATGAGACGTGACAGATGCCAGTCAATTCCAGGCGGAAGTGCAGAGTAACATTGAATCAAGTACCGTTAAAAAGGTCAGACCAAATGCGATGGACATTGTTTTTTTACAAAACCATTATTTATTTGATTGTACATATTTTCATCATCTTTGCAAAAAACCCTTAAGATTACAAGCGTTATTTCAGTATGAATCTAACGTGGGATAGACTACTGTTCTTATCCTACGGGGTTGAATACATAAATACGGAAAAAAGTCTCCACTTCCTAGCCAAATTGTTATGAAAAAACCCCTGAGATTTTGGCCGGTAAAGGCCAAAAAACTCACTCTTTGCTTTGTCATAAAGTTGGAAACCCTGCATTAGATAACTATCCTTCACAAAGCAGCAAGCGTGAGTTATGTCGGTCTTTTACCAGCTAAACTCTCAGGGGCTTCTTAACCATTTAGCCAGGTAGTAGGGACTTACTCTAAGATAGACTTTGAAATAAACTTACCTTGCACTTCAGTCAGTTGTCGTCATACTAGTTAATTGCCCTAATAAAGCTATGGTAAGCAAAGAGGTTTATGCCTTACCAACTGCTCTGTACCTCAACCTCAAACTCAGAAATGTTCTTCTAATACCATAGTGTATGGGAAAATTATAGAGCTGCCTGCAAAATTGTACGTTGACCTTCCTTCAGGATATAAGCTTTTTACCTAACAATACGATTCCTACAGGTTATAATTATTCTTATCAATTATGTATATAGGAAAAGCATTACAGTATATGTCATCTCTTTTGACGCGAGTGGAGAGTAATGGCTACGATAGACAAAGACAACGCTATACGAAACCGAACTTCGCCGACTATCTCGGCACTCCCCGACGTGCTAAATTAAAAACTGGGTAATCTAAACATACTTACGATGTTCCATACGGTAAGATAGTATGGCTGCATGGACACCATGACTGTATTTTCATGATCATTTTCCAGTAAATCAGGTTTTACTGCACTAAGCATGATTGCTGCATTAGCACAATGCATTGTTATCGTAACAATGTAACCGAATATGCGAAAGTAGATTGGTGGTGGCATCGTTCTGGAAAATATATTCGACAGGTGTTTGTTTAAAGTTTAACACCCTACAATACTTTGGTAGTTCATGGTCACATTTAACATATAAAGTAATAATATCAAAACAAATACTAATAAACAACAAAGAGAGCTTTAGTTAAAGTTTGTTATAAATATTTAAAAGTATGGGAACGATACTATTAAATATAAAAAATGATTTCTAGGTTCAATGAACAACATGGTGAGGAGCTTTTCAATGTTAATCATTAAGTAACTGCTTATCATCGGAATGCACGGTCGAAAAAAGGGAAGGAGAGCGCGGGTCTAGGTGCGGGACGCGGACGAGACTGCGCGGCACGGTGTGATTCACTGCTTACCTTATTATTAACCCAGTTCGTATTTGCGTAAATCAACTGATGTTGAGTATATATTAGTTTTGTTTTTCTCTAGATAATTAGATCAAATATCACCTATTTTTTAATTGATTTAGAACGAAAATTGATTAATGATTAGCCTGTAAAAATATTGCTGGCGACTAACCAGTCGCGCTGCATATACTTTTCAATACATGAGGCATTATAAGATTGCGAGCCTAACTCGGAGATGCAAAAAGAATCTCATTATAAAGTATCTATTCGGATATGTCTACATTCGGATGGCATAATTTTCTCATAACTACAGTTAGTTATTCTAATTTATTTTCAACATATAGTAAAGAGTTGTTATTGAGATTTTAATTAAAGTAACAATTTTTAATACACTTATATTGGGAAGTTACAGTATTAATAATAAATCTGTAATTCTGTCTGCACATTCTTTTTTTTTATAATATTTTGGCATAGGTATTTATAAAGGGGGAGTTTTTGGCGGGATTTTAGTCTGTCATGTAGTGGATTTTATATTTTATTCATAATCTTGTGTTATTTGACTATATATTGTGTAAAGTTGGTGGTGTTTTACGTAATATAGTTAGTTTATTATTCATAAGTAAAGTGAATGGAAAATAATAACACGGAGCATGAAATTCTGAGATGCCACAAAAACTCCCTGGAAGGTTCTAGCAAGGGATCCACCATCTTGTTAGAATATGGTTTCACACGATGCTTAATATTGGAATGATCGCACGAAGTTTGTGATATTATTGACTACGTGACAATAGCAGTAATAATCAGTAAGATTGATTGCCAAAAATAAAGTTAAAAAAAATAATTATAAAGTGGGGTATCACATGAAAAAATCGTCTGCTTATTTGTATATTTGGATTTAACTCAAAAACAGCTTTACCGATTAACTGAATGTCTGTAAATCTTATACAATTCCTTTATTAATAGAACACAAGATTGTCATAATTATTTAAAAAAATATATTTATTAACTTCAAAAATACGATGATACAGAACTTTTGTACCGTTCAACTGATGAAACTAATATGTGTAGCCACGGAGATAGTATAGAACGCTAATATATAACAACAGTACATAAAAATATTAATAAAAAAAACCGACTTCAATATCAATGAAAAACCTATAAGGTATTGAAAAGCGGAGAATAAATTGTTTATTAAATTAACCAAATTAAATAAAACATATGAATATTTGCGCTACCTATATTGGAACTGGACCAAATTGGGATCACACGGGAAGTACCAGCTTTGTAATAAACAAAGAATCATCAAAACAGGTTCATCCAGTCCAAAGTTCTGAAGTAACAAACATAAAAAAGCACAATCGTATTAAGAACATCCTTTTTATGAGGTCTGTTAACTAGAAGCTAATATTTAAAAATAAAATGTTATATTACCTTAAAGAATTCCCAATTTGTTATTTCTATCCGATTTATCTTCACTCTTAGTAGCAAAGTTTTGCTCAATTAATCCAATTGTTACAATACTTGGCCTTGTGTTTCAAAAACCGGTTATGACTTATTAATATATAGCACGTTATAGTAACGTGCATTTAAGAAAAACACCCGTTCACTACTAACACGTTATATTAAATGTCTTTGAATAATCAGTGTATAAAGATTGATTTGACCAATTACGTATTCAATGTTATTGTTTAGATTAATTATTGAAATGAATCCTCTTATGGTTTTGAAAATCTGTTTTTTTTTGTGACTCTTTTTTTCGAAATGACTACGCTATTGACCCAGCAAGGTCTTAACAGCTTCACCGGACTACTAAGGCGAGCGCATAAGGCACTCAGCCGATTTTATTTTGGCAACCAGCTCAAGGGTGCTCGGTACACCTCGGCTTGGCTGTTGTCTGTTGCATGCAAAATCGCGACCTATCTTAGCTAACCTAGCTAACTATTCATATATGTATGAGTTGTTGAAACGTATATGTGTACCAAGCATACACGCCTCAACAACTCCTCCGTATATTTATTATCGGAAAATTGAGAGTTTTTCAGTTCGATAAGGGAAAAAAAGTAAACCCTTCCACTTTCATGTGTAAGCGTGTAGGCGTGCACGTGTGTGGGGGTGATCGTGTAGCGTTGTAGCAGTGATGTATATTTGTGTGTCACCGTATCGTGCAAGGGCTCCCTACCGAGGAGTCGAACCTAGGCTTGAGCCGCTGCCGTGGGAGGCCTAATTGGGTGTGCGGGAGCGAAATTAACCCCCAGACTACGGCGGCGTGATCTGTGGTTACGCGTGCGTGGGCGTGAATACGCTCTGTTTCGAGGGACAGGCTGGTACTGATCGTTCGCTGACGTGATTGAATCAGGAGGGTCGGTAAAAATGTGACGCGGACGTCTTTTATAACGCGCAGCGTTAGGTACGGGTTCATAGTTTACGGCGGATGCCACTAACGGACTGGGTTAGTATTCATGTCGGAACTGCAATAGTCACCAACTTTTACCTTTTGTGATCTATTAGTTAGATAG
>JACEII010000073.1:1764462-1778721 GCA_014332785.1 Antheraea mylitta | reverse complement strand
TGCCGAACATGGATATGTGGAACTGTGGAACGACTTCATATAACGCTTAAGATTATATTGTGATCGTTCCAGGTGCGCACACAGTTCCCGGAACTATAACGAACCGGAACTACAATACAATCAGTATACAAATAGGTCCATATTACTTTTATTGGTTATTTATTGTTAATGGTATTATATATTTTTTAAATGTATTTTTAACATAGAGTTTGTATTGTACAATTTTAGTTTAGTTTTCATTTTTATAGTTTTTTTTTATACTAAATGTAATGTAATACTACTGATTACAAATATGTGAATAATGTTTTGCTATATAATATATATATATTTATGCTCATAGCGTTTCTTTCTCCGTAGGGGGCGTGGTGTAGCGTGTCTGCCATTTAAAATGTTTTTTTTTGCGAACTGATTACGCTACTGACTTAGCAAAGTCTTAGCAGCTTCGCCGGACTACAAAGGCAAGCGTTTAAAGCACTCGGCTGATTTTATTTCGACAACTAGCTCAAGGGTGCACGGTACACCCTGGTTGGACTGTTGCCCGATTCATACAACTCGCGATTTTTTTATTATTTCTCAATCTGACTACGCTATTGATCTAGCAAGGCCTTAACAGCTTCACCGGACTAAGTACAATTCGCGATGTATCTGAGCTAACTTAAGCTAAGCTACATATTCATATTTATATTTGTTATTGAAACATATGTTTGCTAAACAGACATACCTCAAATATATATATATATATATATATAATAAATAATATTTACTTTAAGTGAAATGGGACCCTTAGAGGGAGTCAAGTGCATGAGCACAAGAAAAATTAAATTAATAAGTATCAATAAAGCAATGTCGTCCTTAACGCAAAGTATTGCGGATCATTATTGTATAACAGAATACGGAACGTTTCAATCCAACTATTTGAGTCGGCTGTCCTATTTCAAAACCTAGTAAGCTATTAAAACTAAATTTTACAGGAGAATTTAAATTAAAAGTAACCAAACGACTCATGAAAAACATTACTTTCTGTAAATCCATTGATATATACGTAATTTGATTCTTTGCTTGTTTTATTTCTTCAGACATTGAAATATCGTCGCTATGCTTTCTTAGTTCTTCCTTATACATCAAGCGTTTTACATCCCTAATAGTTAGATAGGTAAATATTTTCAGTTCTTTTAAAAGTATTCCCATTACTTAGATATTTTAAGTTCTTTTATTCCGATTACTTAGTCGTATTTCGTTCGCACGCCTACCGTCATTATTCATCACCAAGTAAAAGGAGAGCCTGTGTAATTATTAATACTGAAGGCCCCAAACACCTGTATTTCATTGTGCTTGCTCATGTTTAAAAACCTAGTTAGTTTCTTTAACAATTTATAGATCTAGTAAGTCTCAGAGAAGTACTAGGTTTTGTGATGGTTAAAATAACTTATTAGGTTTTTAAGTGGTTACGAGACAGTGAATGTATCATTTATTAGGTATCAACGTTTAAAAATATCTACTTATTTGTGAGTTTTTATCGCTGGTGTGATTTGTATTTTGTAGGAACTTATTAGTTTTATAAAATTATGTAATATTATAAAACGAATTTTGCAAAGTGTCTCTTACTAGGTTTTGAAATGAGACAGCCACACTCGTATTTACTCGGTTCCGGTTCGGCAGGACTCGATTGCTTTCGATCGGCTCTACGGTCGGCTTGCAACATGTTCGGAAATTCGTCTTGACAGAACATGTTTTGTGGAACTATGGAACTATTATATTTGACATCTCGGATTGGACCGATGTCGTTCCGTCTCCGGACATAGTTCCAGGAACTATTACGGTCCGGAACTACTCACCTCTAGTATAAAGTGCATATTTCAAAAGTATAAAGTGACATTTTTCAAAAGTACAAAGTGGCATTTTCAAAAGTACAAAAATGACAGTGTAAAAAGTACAAAGTGACAGTTTAAAAAGTACAAAGTGACGTTTTGTAAAGTGTAAGAAGTAGTAAACAGTTTTAACAATAACGAACAATAAATTTAACAAAAATTACGATAGTTGTTACAAAAATAAAACGTTACAACATTTAACCGAAAAGAAAGATTAAAATTTAAAACCAGTGTTTCGGTTACAACAATAAATTGTACAATTCAAACAAAGACTTATAAACGTTTGTTGTGAAAATACCCTACAGTAATTGAGCTTTGAAAAATTAACGTGTAACGTTTTGTGGAGACTAAAAAGGATTTTAAAAACGTAACTGTAAACATGGAGGCGATCATTAGTGCACAGTTAGACTTGTTAGATCAAATTAAAAGAGCTCATTCAAACTTCAAGAAAACTCCAAAAGACAGATTAAATACGAATTATACAAAAACTAAGCTACAACTATTAGAAGACAACTGGTGTAGTTTAAGATCAAACCATATGAACATTATTCAAACTTTCGACAAGAAAACATTAAGTTCTACGGATTACGACACGAAAAAAGTGTATTTCTTTGCGGAAGATGAATATACTAGTGCTAAAGTGTTAATGATGGACACGATAGAACAACTTCAACGAGAAAAAAGTAGTAACAGCGGATTTCCAAGTTCATCAGAAAGATGTTAAGCCTGTAGAAGTGAAAATACCCGCACTTAAAATTCCTTCATTTAGTGGACTTTATACAGAATGGTACTCTTTTCATGATCAGTTTGTATCTTTGATACACGACAACCAATTGTTAACAAACGTCCAGAAACTTCATTATTTGAAAATGAACATAGTGGTAGAAGCGGCTAATTTACTTAGAAATATACCAATAACAGATAAAAACTACGATCATGCATGGGAAAAACTGAAAAAGAGATTTAGTAACAAAAGAGTTATAGTAAATGCTTACTTACACAAATTAATGTCAATACGAAGTATTGTAGAAGTTCACCCGTCGGCAAATTCTATAAAGTACTTACTAGATACTACCCTTGATTGTTTGAATGGACTAAACAGTGCAGATGTGAACACAGATAACTAGGATGCAATTATAATACATCTAACAGTAAACAAACTAGACTCCGAATCAAACAAACAGTGGGAAGAGAAAATAAACAGAGATAATGATGATAATCTACCTACAACTCAAATGTTAACAGACTTTTTAGAAACAAAATTTAGATCACTAGAAGGAATTCAATCAAGCAAAGTAAACAACATACGCTCTAGACAAAACAATACATTAGAGAAGAAAATCTACCATGTAACTAAAACTGTAACTACTAAAGAGACATGCAGCTACTGTACCAACGGTCACTACCTACACAAATGCCAACAATTCGCTACTTTGAGTTATGACAAAAAGAAAAAGTTTATAGAAAACAATCAGTTGTGCTACAACTGTTTAGTTCCTTATCACGGAATCAAACAATGCAGACATCCTGCTCGTTGTCATTCACGTGGTAAGAAGCATCACTCTTTAATACATCCACCTCCTGAAAATATAAACGAGATCAACACAGCATACACTAAGAGTCAGAGGCGGAAAACTTCAAGCTTTGACAATCACATACAGTCCACAGAAACAAACGAAAACGAAGAAGTTACAACATACTTAGCTACAAAACAGAAAACAAATGTACTACTAGCTACGGCTATGGTAAAAGTTAGAGCAGAGAACGGAAGAGAATTACAACTAAGAGCATTGATAGACCAAGGCTCTGAAGGGTCTTTTATAACTGAATCTGCTACACAAGCACTTGGTCTAAAGAGAAAAGCAATAAATGGTTCAATCAGTGGTATAGGAGGTACACAAGCATTAAAAACGAACTATATAGTAAGATTCATGTTACAGTCTAACATAGTGAAACAATTCAAGCTGGACGTGGATGCTTACGTACTGAAGACGTTGACTCGATTGCTACCATCAAAACATGTTCCGGAAAATTGGCCACACATACAAGGTCTGCCATTGGCAGATTCTACATACGCCACCCCTGGAAAGATAGACTTACTTTTGGGTGCTGCAGTATATAGCAGAATTCTTCAAAGTGGTGTGAAAACTGGACCATCTGGTACACCTTTAGCACAAAATACACAACTGGGCTGGATCCTATCTGGAGAAGTAACTACAAACCACGCTGAATCTAAAAAGACAGTTTTAAGCATGCATATTACAAATATAGAAGATGAAAACCAACAACTAAAGAAATTTTGGGAAATAGAATCAGACGAAACTTGTAAACGAACAACCAGAATGACAGAAGAAGAACTAAAAAAAGAAATAGACGAAAGTGAAATAAATAAATCTACAAAAGAAATATTTTACTTACCTCATCACGCTGTTGTGAACAGGGATAAACTTACCTCTCGATTAAGAGTGGTCTTCGACGCTTCGATGAAGGGTTCGAATGGAAGTTCACTTAACGATAACATGTTTATTGGTCCGACGATACAACATGACCTAAGACATATTGTAATGACATGGCGTGAACACAAAATAGCTTTTGTTGCTGATTGTGTTAAGATGTACAGACAGATTAAAGTCACAGACGAATGCGCAAACCTACAGAGAATCTTATGGAGACAGAATGGAGAACTAAAAGAATACAAACTTACTAAAGTAACATTTAGCACGGCAAGTGCACCTTATTTAGCGACAAAAACAATTCAACAACTGGCAAGTGATGAAAGTGAAATGTACCCTTTAGCTTCAGAGATAGTAAGAAATGATTTTTATATGGACGACCTGCTGTCTGGAAGTGATAATTTATACGAAGCTCGAGAAAAATACACACAGATTACGAAAATGATTCTCAGTGGAGGTTTTAAAATGCAAAAATGGACAAGTAACGATAATGATTTTATAAAGTATATAGAAGGAACAGAATTAAATACGGAAGATATTTATATTATAAATAATGATGACGTGATAAAGACATTAGGTATAAGATGGAACAGAGTTACTGACAAATTTCAATACATAATTAATCTAACCTATAAATCTTCAGAAACAAAAAGAACAATACTGTCAACTATAGCTAGAATTTACGACCCCATGGGCTGGCTAGCACCTGTAATCGTAACAGCCAAGATCTTCATTCAACTCTGGCTTGCTGGTGTGGGTTGGGATCAACCTATGCCGAAAATAATTAAAGATGAATGGATTAAATACGAACAGGAACTAAAGGATGTGAAAGACATTAATGTAAACAGATGGCTAAACACAAACAATACTGATATAGCTCGCGAACTGCATGGATATTCGGATGCCTCCACAATGGCATATGCAGCGGTAGTTTACTTGAGAGTTGTCAAAGAAGATGGTGAAATAGTTACAAGTCTTATCAGCGCTAAAACTAAAGTCGCTCCGATAAAAACCGTATCAGTTCCAAGATTAGATTATGCGGTGCCGTACTTCTGACTAACCTTTTAAACGAAATTGCTGAACAACTTAAAATCAATCGTGAAAATATCTATGCCTACACTGACTCTAAAGTTGTACTGGCTTGGCTTCAATGCCACCCGAGAAGATAGAAGACTTTCATCGCCAATCGCACGTCAGAAATATTGAATCTTCTACCTAGTCAACATTGGCATCATGTTTCTTCGGGAAATAACCCGGCCGACATTGCCTCACGAGGCGCAACACCTTTGCAGCTACAGACACATTCCTTGTGGTGGACTGGACCCGCTGAGCTGAAACAGAAAATTCTGAAACACGAGAGATTAATAGACAACATAACTAATTTAGAAGCAAAAACTATAAAGGTAATGGCAATAATACAAGAAGAACAAGAATTTAATTTATTCGATAGATATTCAAAATTGACAAAATTATTGAGAGTAACAGCATACATTCTGAGATTTATCCGAAAACATAAAAAGAATACTACAGAACACAACTTTAACTTATGAGGAGATGTCTACCTTGACGGCGCAAATAGAGGCAACAAACACTCAATTCTAGACCGATTTCTCCAATGAGCGAGGATCCATCTGATTACGATCCTCTCACTCCCGGACATTTCTTGATCGGTGAGGCACGAATAACTGTTCCAGAAGAGAGCCATTTAGAAAAAAATGTATATAGACTTGAGAGATGGCAACTAACGCAGCGGATGATGCAAGACTTTTGGGCTAGATGGTCAAAAGAATACCTTAGTCGATTGCAACAGAGACCTAAATGGATAAAAGCCAAATCAAACATCAAGATCGGAGAACTTGTACTATTAAAAGAAGACAACATGCCCCCTGGCAAATGGCTAATGGCACGAGTCATAGATACTCATCCAGGAGACGACGAGTTAACGAGAGTAGTTACTGTCAAAACAAAAACCTCTATACTTAAGAGGCCAGTCACCAAAGTGTGTCGTCTTCCTATTGATGACTAATTTTATTTTTACATTTTTTGTTTTCTATTTAACTTGAATACTTTTAAACATTTTTACTTTTGCTTTCTTAGTAGTACTTAACTTTGTGTTCTTAACAATAACTTGTTGTGTATAGAGTAGTATTTCATCCACTTAGAGTTTAGTTTTTTATATTCAAAGGACATTACTATGTCCTTGGTGGGTGGAATGTTCGGTGTAGTATGTTTACATAGGGTGTCAAAAGATGGCGCTTGTTAAATCAATACACGACTAAAAGGCGGTGTCAAGACTCGCATACACTTACATATAAGGCACAAACTTGTAATTAAATTTAAGTTTTCATTATACGTCTCAACTCGATCTCGCCGTTTTATTTTTGGGAGGGCCTCACGGTAGGCGGTTCAGTGGATTTTCCAATTCTGAATCGAAACTGATTTTCTGAAAGGATTTTATATTTGCTAAGAAAGGAAACCAATTGCTTATTTAAGATTTTTGATAAACACGGCAGCACTTAAATCGGTCTGTAGTTACTAATACAATTTCTATCACCCATTTTAAAGATTGGGTATATGAGAGCTGTTTTGAATGCAGTAGGGAAAGCTCCTTGTCTTAGACAATTATTACAAATGTGTGTGATTACTGGTACTAATTTGAGTTGCATGAGTTTGAGTAATTTAGTAGGGATGCCGTCACTACCAGTTGCACAGTCATTTTTTAAGTTGAGGATGATACATTCCACCTCGCTCTCGTCGGTATCTAGCAAATACATCGAATAAAGAGGTGAATTAGAGAATGATGCGGCCGTGAGTGCATTCATATTCAAGTCGTTTACTATGTTTTCAGCCAATATTCCACCAATATTAGAGAAGTAATAATTGGCTTTATTTACAGAACTCTCAGGGGTTGAGTCTAGCGTTAGCAGTTCAGTTGAATACTCTTTATGGAACTTAGTGTTAGTAATTAATTTTATGGTTTGCCAAGTTTTTTTTTATATCTCTTCTATTTTTTAGTAGTTCCTTGCGTTCATAGTTTCTTTTTAAGCGTTTTAGTAAATCATTACAAAAATTCTTATATCTTTTTTTTTTTACGTGGGGAAATCCCTTATGGATACCCACCCTCCCGGGGGAGAGGATGGGTTATGTCCGGCTTGCAGGGACTAAAACCCCACGGTGTACCGTTAGACCGTAGTGTTGGGACGGCAAGGGATCGTGCTAAGCTATTCCCCTTAGATAGCCGCCCCAACGGTCCGCCCGGCGGAAGGTGGCCGTCATAGTCCAATATATTACGGGTAATACTTCGAATATATAGTGTTATTATTTTTAGACTCGTCAAAAAAGGTCCATTTAGATGAGTTAAACATTGTTCAGGGCTACAATAGTAAGATTGTCCAGGTTGAATTCTGTCAATATTCTGTATGTTATGTGGCACAGGCATGAAAGTTATGAAATTTAAAGATAACGTGTATATTATACAGTATAAATAGATAAATATAACCTTTCTGATAAAAGAATTACACAATGATAACAAACACTGCCCAACACCGATATACTAAAGTTAAGCAAGAGAGGAGATAACTGGTTCCTGTAGTAATAACAGCAATATAATAATGAGGTGTATAGATTACCATCGCTATTTATAATGTTGCGGTTAAAGTACTTATTAAAATGATGAAATCTAAAAAAATGTAGTATTGATAAACATTTTGCGATGAATAATGCACGAGGGCAACTCAGATATGTAAAAAATCCAGTTAACAATCTCTTGCCAAATATAACCACATGAAGATTAGTAATTAATACAAATATTTTATAATATAAGAAAAACGTAATATTAAGTAGACTATATATGTTTGAAAATATTACTGTACCAAAGTACACAAATTTGCAAAACATTAACAGTGTGTATAATATTCGGCTTTACAAAAGTTATTACATATATTACAATATAATATCCCAAAATGAATATTTTTTTTTTTTATTGTAGCACGACAAAGTCACTGCACTATACCTGATGGTAAGCATAGTACAATCCAAAAACAGTGGCGACCACCGAGAGACAGATCATCCATCGTCGGTCACCGCTGTCATGCCGGCCATAATGACGAAAGTCACCTGGTACTGGATATGCACAGGCTGATCCCGAAACGCGACGCGCAAAAGCGAGTCACTATGACGGGCTTTTTCGCCATGTACATGGTGATTGCGACCCAGTCGGGCTGTAAAACCCTACCACCCCGCTATCGCCATTGCCTCGTTCGTTGATCAGCAGGGTGCACCGCGTGCTGGTGAGGTTGGCTTGGGTGTCTCAAGTCTTAAGATGTTACTCGACACCCCTTACACCCCAAAATAATAATATATATATTGTAGCATTTTTTTTATAAATAAGTACAACTATTAACATAAATTTTAAATATTTATGCTCTTTAGTACCACCTATGCGATAGTAACAAAACCGTTTAAGATGTATTGGAAACAAAAAAAAAAAATTTGTAAATATTTTAATATAATCTTTAAGAAGAGTTAGATAAAAGACGAATATAAATACTTTGAAATATTTCACATATATAGCATGTGTAACTTTCATATAATTTTGTTTTAATTTTATATATATCTTTATAGTTTTGAATATATATGTGTACCAAGCATACATATCTCAACAACTCTTATATATATTTCGTATCGGATAATTTTCTGAACTATTTCAGTTCGATAAGGAAAAGAAACAAAACCCTTCCACATTCATGTGTAAGCGTGCACGTGTGTGGAGGTGATCTGTGTAAAGATTTTGTGTGAGTGTATCTCGCGAGCAGCGTACTCAAGGGCTTCACGCCGAGGGAATGGACCTAAGCTTGAGCCGCTGCCGAGGGGGCCTAATCTGGTGAGCTGTCGTAACCACCGCAAATACGCTTATAGGGATTTCAATTAAACAATAGATTGTATAGATACTTATTGTTCGTGTTAACAATTTAATTTGTAAACATGTGCAAGCAATAAATTTGAAGAAAATTTTTGTTTTGTACATTCATTCGAAATGACTCATTGGCAGACAGTTTATCCTACAGAGCTCAAGGAAACATTTGTCTATGTAACTGGGGGCTAATACTGAAATTATTAGTTTAAGATATAGCGAGTATTTCAAGTATTTAAGGTTTTGGGTTCTAAGGGGAAAAGACCTATTATTTTTTTGAAATTAAAGAGGTTTTTACTTTATCGAGGTTCTCTTGTATTTAAAAAAAAAACTTAATGGTATCATATCCTAATTTTCGAAACAGTAAAAGCTTTACACAAAGTTAAATATGTCGGCTGATTGGTTTCCGCGCTAACCGCAGCATCATGCTCGACAAAGCTGCAAAGACCTTCCAGTCCAACAGTGCATTGTCATATACCCATATATATATTTTCTCTAAAACAATGTTTATGTTTAATCTCCTTCATAGATAGAATAGTATTGCATATTTTAGTCCGGTGAAGCTGTAAAGGCCTTGCAAGGCAAATAGCGTCGTCGTTAGTTCGAAAAAAAAAATGTATTGCATATTTTATAGATTTTTTTTTTTCTGGAAAAGTGCTGGCCTTAGTCCTGTATCATTGCGACCAATGAGTACCAGTGACCACTGATCTATGGTGATCGCCCCATATTACTAAAGCTTCCCGCCTAGTCCTATAGCATTTAAGAACAGCAGGACTTTTTTAGCTGAGAGCATCTGTACCTCATCCGGGAGCAATGCATGCTTTCCCAAAATCCGATTTCGTGTAGGTTTCAGTGGACCACATTCACACAAGAGGTGTTTGGGGGTTTCATCTGCACTATCACAAAATGTACACTCTTTTTTTTTTCGAAATGAAAACGCTGTTGACCTGGAAAGGTCTTTACACCGAGCTATTAACTGGAGACAGATGTTGTAGTGCTTCTTAAGACAACAGTGACCAGTGAATGCTTTCACTAAAACCCGTAATTGATTCCTACCGAGTGACAAGTTTTCACCAGCATATCGCTGCTTAAATGGCCTGGTGAGTTCTTTGGGGATTCTATGGGGGTAAATTTCGCTCCCACACACCAGACTAGGTCCCCCTCGGCAGGGGCCCAAGCTTAGGTTCTTTCCCTCGGCGTGGAACCCTTGAGGACGCTGCTTGAGCGATACATTGACAAAAAATCTTACAACACTGCAACAACAGTACACATATCACAACCACACACGTGCACGCTCACATGCTTACACATGAAAGCGGAAGGGTTTTATTTTTCTTTTTCCCTTATCGAACTTAAATAGTTTAGAAAAATTATCAGGCACAAAATACGTATTGGAGTTGTTGAGGTATATATGCTTCATACAAATATATGTTTCAATAATTCATATAAGTATGAACATGTAGCTTAGCTTAGGTTAGCTCAGATAGGTCCCGAATTGCATGTATCAGGCAACAGCCCATACCGAGATGTGTGGTGCGCCCTTGAGCTAGTTGCCCAAATAAAATCGGGTGAGTGCTTTATGTCTCGCCTTAGGGGTTCGGTAAAGTTGTTAAGACCTTGCTATGTCAATATCGTAGTCAGTTCGAAGTTCTTTGGAATGGTTTTGTCTTGACAAGTTATGCAAGAACCCTTATTATAGTATGTTATTTGTTTAATAAATTTGCACAGAATATGTTTTCCTTGCATCAAATTAACGCGTGTATGATAATTATATGGCAGTGCACGTAATTACAATACTAATTGTGCAGTATACACTTAGGTATGCACACACATTGGATGATTATCATTATCCAAATGCCATCTTTTAACCCTTGATGCAAAGGGACTTTTAGAACAAGCGCGGTGGTCAGTTTCTGCGTTAGAAAAACGCATCCATGCCATAAAATAACGATAAACACTTTATTCCGAGATTCAGACGCAAATTGATCGCTTGGAGTATGGACTAGTGGAGATCGCTTTAAAATAGCTGTCTTTGATAACTTTAAACATTACATAACTTCAAAAGTATTGCATGCTTTGAGGAAAATCGACCGGAAGCATGAAACGAAAAAAAAACTTCCAAAAAAATGTATGAATTTTTCTCCGTTTCAGAATTATCGTGTATCATTAATCACTTGAAAGATTCTGCTCCTGGGATTGATTGTATACCATATTTATTTGTCTTTAATATGTCAACGGTTACAAAGAAATTCTTATTAGGATTATTAAATAGCTTTTCTATACGAGCTATCTTTCCTACTTCATGGAAACAACAAATAATTATATCTTATCCTAATAAAAATTGTTTAGACCCACTATCACACATACCCATTGCTTTATCCACTGTAATGGTCAACATTTTTGAACACTTAATCAATTTGGTTTTAGAAAGGACATGGACCCAAAATATAGCTTTTCCATTTTCACCACTGGTATCCGACTGGCGCTTACCAATGGATTTCATACAATTGGTATTTTTACCGCCGAAAAAAACGGAGGAGGTTCTCAAGTCGACGCGTATATATTTTTTTTTATGTAAATGTATTTTATGTAAATGTTCAAAAATTCTTTTATTGCAAAAGGTATACCCGGTAGTTGGTCCCACATAAATTTGGGAAATATATTCCAACCCTAAGAGTATGAAAACAGAAGCATTGATTGTTCACCCACTGATTAAATCTATGACCGCGCATAACTTTTGAGAGAGTAGTCCGACTTTAATTATTATTCTTTGATTTGAAAGGGTATATTCTGAAGTTGATCTCATATACATTTTGACAAGAGAAAACAACCTCAAGGGTAGGAAAACAGGATATGATTTATAATTCACCTTCTGAGTTGTGCATTAAAAAATAAATTAAGTATGTTTACTACATTATATTAGTAGTTATAGTATATTATGGTATGGTATGGTATGGTTCATGAATTGTTTGGCGCCGACTCAAAACGATTTAGCTATATTTACATTAGTTTTCAGAACTTAGTTATCAAGATTAATAAAGTAAAAGATTTATAATTTTTTGCTTTACAGTTTTCTCCGCAGTTTAATTTTTTGTTAAAAAGTTTTTATTTTACATTTTTTGTGGCCATAATCTACTGTAACTACTAATATAATGTAGTAAGCATGCTTAATTTATTTGTAATACACAACTCAGGAGCTGAATTATAAATCATCCTCTGTTGTCCTTTAAAAATAGTATATAATATAAAAATATTATTAAAAGTTTTTTTGGACAGTAATTCTGCATATGGCAATGTCATTCTTCTAATACTCGGGTAGAAAATGTTAATGCTGAGTATCCCTGTGAGGCTGACTAATGCCGTATTTAAACTTATTCGGTGTTATTACAAAAAAGTTAAATACGTATTTAAAAAGTTTCGTTTTAAATACACCGCGCTCACTGAATGTTTGTCATGTTGCTCTTTTCTCTCGCTTTGGTTAGGTTAAGTTAGGATATCCGATGTAGGATTTTCCCCACTTGAAAAAAAAAAAAAAAAGAAAAAAAGGATAACGCGAACTTGTCTCTACTGTCTGTACATTTAATACGAAACCTTTATAAAGCAAGTAGTCAATACGTATTTAACTTTTTTATAATAACACCGCTTATGTTTAGACAAATTTTTATTTAATATTATGGATATATTTTTTCGCCAAGGATGGTTTGGAAAGGTCTTCTACAAGGGTCTTGATCTGTCTGTGGCTAGTTTTTGTAATATCTTTCAATATGCGAATGAAATCACTTTGTATACCACGTGTAAAGATGAAACTCCTCAACTAAATTCGGCTCTTTCCTTTTTTTATTAGCGTGGGGAAATCCCTAACGGATACGCTACCCTCCCGGGGGAAAGGTTGGGTTATGTCCGACTCACACGGACTAAAACCCCACGGTGTACCATCCGCCGCATGTTAGGGGCAACCAGGGTTCGAGCATGCTCACTGACCTGATAAATTGCCCCTGTGGCAGCCTGACGAATGCACGCCAGGCTTCGCCCTATTATAGAGAGGCTACTGGGTACACGACCAGCAGCCTCCCCTCGTCAGCCTCACCAGTGCAATGAGGAGATGGGGCGGGGCGCCCCATCCCCTCAGGTTTGGCGACAAACTCGGCTCTTTCCTATCTAAATACTTGGTTAGAAGATCATGGCTTATCTGTAACGTAAAGAGTTATTTCTGATCTTCAATTATAAATGTGATTTTCTCATTCCTTCCTTTAATTCTGTTAAATTTTTGGTCTAACTCTAGACATACAGCTTAATTATATATATCGTTTAAACTATATAATAAATAAAGTAAAAAAGAATATAAATACTAGCAGGCCGGGCGGACTTTGTTTTGCCTCGATAATAAAATGAATCACAGAGTCAACCGGAACGCCACCTACCGGGTCCAATTTTGAATCTAAACCATTCTCGGATACACCAGAAAACGCATACATAATTACATAAAAATCGGTCCAGTCGTTTAGGACTAGTTCAGTGACATACACACGTACAAAAAAAAATATATATAAAGATTATGCGGGCACCTTCTGACGTATGACGAAGCGCTCATCCGTACAGCAAAAAAATATTATACATTTTTTTTTATATCAAAAGAGGCAAACGAACTGGTGGGTCACGTGATGTTAAGTGATCACCACCGTCCATAGACACTAGCGACATCAGGGACGTCGCAAGTGCGTTGCCAGCCTGTATATAGGAGAAGGGGGAGGGGAAGAAAAGTGAAAGAAGGAAAGAGGAAGGGACGTGGGCCTCCGGCTCTCTCACTGACTGAACGAAACACAACAATGAAAGCACTGTTATTTCACGTCGGTTATCTGTGAGAGGGGTGGTACTACCCCGGAGGAGCCGACCCATTCATGATGAAACCAAAAATAGCTTCAGCGGGGCTCTACCACCTACTAAATATAACGCCATCGTCCGAAGTTACTTCTATTATGGTTCATTTTTGTTTGAAGGGTGTAGCAAAACTCGTAGATTAGATATA
>JACEII010000073.1:1736328-1759462 GCA_014332785.1 Antheraea mylitta | reverse complement strand
GTTCATTTTTGTTTGAAGGGTGTAGCAAAACTCGTAGATTAGATATAAATTACAATCCAAACGCTTAAGAATAATTACTGCTATGTAATCATCCTCGAGAATTGCTCATCAAGTTGAATGCCTTGACCCTCGTCCCTCCATTATACCTGCGTTCCACAGTACAGTTCCTTTCCGACCGGTTCTTATATAAATCTCTGTATCTATTCGATTAGGGGCCGTCCATAAATTACGTCACACGAATTTCATGTTTTTGACCCCTCCCTCGTCCTTGTCACAGCTGGTCACGATTGTGAGACTCCCCCCCTCCCTAGTGTAACGTCACATATTTTGCAATTTTACATTACAAAGTTATTGAATTCAAGCAGCAGGCCCGAAATTAGTTTTATATCCATTTAAATTATTTTTTTATTAAAATGAACATGAAGTCAAACATTACAAGAAATTAACAAAATAAAAACTACCGCTTTATTAATTAAAGAAAACTTAATCACCCTTGAGCCCATGGACTTTGAATCCACTCCATTCAATTATTTTTAAACGGTAGAGAAATCATCATCGAAATAAAAATTTCTCTGGCACGTCTCGCAGCAATACTTTGGATGCTAATACAATACTAATAGCAACGTTTTACAAAACCTTCACGAGTTCTCATAAACATTTCGAAAGCAGGCATTTCAGAAAGTCTATGAATGTCTGTAGCATGAGTCTCTGTATTAGAAGAACGATGCTTTCCACTACAAAATGCTACGTATGGGTAGGTCCAGAATGTGTCACAGCTTCAGGTTTCCCTTCACCATATTTCTTTATTAATGTACCTGCATAAACAGAAGGAATAAGTTTATGATTTTTCACCGCCACGAAAAAATGTTACGGTAATTTTACACGATAATCGATGAGATTTAATATTGGTGCTTGAGCGTTCGCTTCTGTAATGCAGAATGACACGCGTGTTGTGTTATCCATTGATAAAATTAGACTTGATCAAGAACCAAAATTGAAGCTAAAGATTCAAGGTTTATTATCGTATCTGTTTAGCATGTGCCATCTTTATGTTTCAAACGTTGCGTAGAATCTGGTTTGCATAGTTTAACAGAAACAGTTATGACGTGTCTTTTTACTTCCTCTATACTGGATCGTCTGAGAAGAAGTCTTAACTGTAACCGTGATCGACTGATAGTATATCTTTGTTTATAAAGGTCGGCTTGTAAATCGTCCAACGTTTTGCAGTACCCTTTAGTTTCAGTACGACATCGATCATCAGCTGCACCACCGAAAATTTCAATCTCCTTTATGACTTCAAGTATACCGGTTGTCTTTTGTCAGTGCCTGGTTTTTTTCTACTCTAGGCCGACCAACAGAATCTCTAATTTTTAAAGTTGCTGCAAAGTTGGTATTACTTTCTAAAAGCTGTAAAATTTCTTGTTTTTTTGAGTCGCGTCTTTTATTCCTGTTCCGCTGTGCTAATTTTTTTCTTCAATACTTTTTTTGCCTGATGAGTATTTTTCCTCAATGTGGCTATTCTTTTTATTGCTACATCGGTACACCAGTATTGCGTGCTAATAACAAACTATTGAGCTCAGATTCTAAAATTACAGTGTTATTCCTAGAAGCACTTTGACTAGGCTTTGGTTAAGGTTTTGTTTGAAGCTAGCTTTTACTTGATTGTATAACGATATCTTTAGTGCCTTCCGGCATGGATTGCTTATTATTTCTCTCCAATTAAAAATAAACATGTAAAATGTTGAATAAGGACGTTCCATGTGCTATATTTTTTTAAAATCATCCGCTATATTATAATTAAGAAAAAAATATCCTTCGAGATTACACTGACAAAAATAAATACAAATTCAAAATGGTGGTCGTCTTTTATAATAATTTTAATACGGTTTATGTTGTCTGCCCCGGTCTCTCAATTATCGATTTTATCGCCATCGATTAACGACGTATCGATTCAGCAAACAATAAATTAAGTTAAAAAAATCTCATGTTAGCCACCGTCGTCTAATGGTTGTGTATAGCGACTGCCGATCACAAGGTTGTGGTTCGCTTCACAAACGGAACACATTTCTGTGATGATCATATGTGCTTGTCCTAAGATTGTGTGATTTTCTATGTCATATTTTCTGGCGGTGACATGGGATAGTTAGGAATTCAGATCCAAAAAAAAAACATAAATATTTACAAAAAAAATTAAGCCTTCGTGGGACGCCTGGCAAATGTGCAACATCAAAATTGTTTTGTATATGTTATATGCATAAAAGAACAGATTACGATAAGAATCAGTTATGGCATAATGAAAAGATAAAGTATTACAAATTAGTTCCATAAAATAATGACTGTTTATTTTATTACATAAATATTCATTTTTATTAAATACAAAAATTCAACTAGGTGCAGACGCAGTGTGTTTGACAGTATTTATCGAAGGACGCGTAGTCATCGGTGTGTTCAGCGTAACAATAGTAACGCCAGTAACGATTTATTAAAAAATATTTCGTTTTTTTAGTTTTCATTATTTCGTTAATAGTGCAAAGTTCAAGTTTTATTTATTTGGAAATGTGACGTCACGGAATTTAGGACCTCTCCTACCCCCTTGTCATACAATGTCACACTTCATCGAGCCCCTCCCTCCCCCTTAAGGTGTGACGTAATTTATGGATGGCCCCTTATCACCTAATCTCTGAATTAAGCACTCTGTCTCAAATAATTCATTCATCCAGATACTGGTCTCATAAAAACCTTCCCTGTCTGATAAAAAGCCTTGACGAAATAACTCTATCAGTGGATGATGGCCACCGATATCCTCTTAATCCCATTTTTAGCACAAACTATGATGCCTTGTTTTGTACACCGATAATGATTAAATTTGGTATAGAGGAAAAGAATAAATAAATAAATAATGAAAGAAGCAATTGGCTCACAATATTTACCGATGGATCCCAACTAGCGGATAATACTGGAGCTGCTGTAAGGATTCCAAAATTTAAAATCATCCTGACTTTTAAATGTCTCTACACATCGCCTGTATTTTCAGCTGAGTCTGTGCACTTTTTGAAACGGTAGCATATGTTGACGCTCACAAGTTAAATAGAACAATATTTTTTTCTGGTTGTATAAGTTGTTTGCAGGACGTTTCAAATTTCCAACTTGTTCCAAGTCAAACTTTCCATTAAATTTAAATTCCAAAGAACTATTATTCAACTGAGACTGTCTTGGCTTAGATGTAGTTCTAGCGTGAATCTCTAGCCATTGTGGAAATGTGGGAAACGAATCTGTTGACGTTCCTCTCAAAAATGCTACTAGGTATGGATGTGAAATGTATAAGTCATTTGCAAAAGACCTGTATTCATTCGTGAAATTCAAACTGGCTCAATCATGGCAAAGTCGAAAGGACAGCACTGATCGACATAAGCCTAAACATTATAAGAGCATTCAACCAACAATTCCCATGAAGCCTTGGTTTTTTTTTATTTAAAGTTGTCTAGAACTGGGTTGTCTCTATTGTTATTAAGAACGAAGTTAGCTATAGTCAACATTTTGTTTTTTTGTATTTGTTGTTTGTATTTCTTTGTATTAAAACTTTAAATGTATTAAATCTTTTTTCTATTGTTAGTGTCGTTTTTTCTACAAACGTAGAATAAGACGAAAGATAAAATTTTTGAAAAGATTTTTATTTTGTTACGCCAAAGAACTATAACTTCTAACACATAAGCACACACCCACTTTTTTTTTATAAAAATGCTAATTTTGTGAGATAAACCTAACAGTTTACTTTGATTTAAAAATGTTTTATAAAGAACCATCTTTTTTTTTTGCGTGGGGAAATCCCTTATGGATACTCACCCTCCCGGGGGAGAGTGTGGATTATGTCCAGCTCGCAGGGACTAAAACCCCACGGTGTACCGACAGACCGTAGTGTTGGGGCGGCAAGGTATCGTTCTAAGCTACTCCCCTTAGATAGCCGCCCCAACGGTGTGCCCGACGGAAGGTGGCCGCCGGGCTCCTACCTACAAAGAGGCAGCTGGGCACACACCAGCTGCCCCTCTCGTCCGCCAGACCTGTGCAATGAGGGGATGGGCCCCTCGACTACATCCTCTCAGGTCCGGCTACGGTGGCAGGAGGAGATGGGCAAAGCGCTGCCTCCTCCTGCCGGTCCCCCGTTGGTGAAGAAGGCCAGTGACAGATGACTTCCTCGCAAAAGGAGGCCACTACTCGCAACGCCTGCTCGCTGTCGAGCATGGATGAAATCAGGCCCGGCAGCGACAAATCTTTCCCCACCACCGCCACCAGAGTGTGGTATTCCACCTTCCGCGCAACACACTCAGCACCTATCCTCCTCAGTGCCGCACTCATTGCAGGCGGCGGTCGGCTCCCTGCGAGCGATCCGGTGCAGATACCACCCGAAACAACCGTGTCCGGTCAGCATCTGCACCAGCCTGAACGACAGGGAGCCCCACTCTCTCCCAACCCATTCCCGCAGGACCGGGCGAACGGCGTCGACGGTGTACGTTCCGAAGCGCTCGTACGCCAGGTCCTGTATCCACCTCTCAATCGCCTCCTCCCGCAACTCATTCCTCCTACTCTCTATCTCCCTGGGAGCTGGGGGCTCCCCACTACGTTCCTTTGCCGCCGTGAATTCGTACACGGCGGCGAGAACTCCTGGCTCCAGCTCCCAAGGAAGGGAGCTGGCGAGGACACTGTTCAGTACGCCCGGATCGCCCTCAGCGCCACTGTGCGCTGCGCATTGCGAAGCGCGCGCATGTTGATGGCCCCGAGGGCGTCCGCCTAGACTGGTGCCCCGTAAGCGCCCATCGCCTACCCGACTCCCATGTACAGTCGCCGGCACCCGGCCTCCCAATATTGGGGAGCAACCGGCCGAGTGCCACCGCTGCCCAAGCAATTCGTGGCCCGAGCGCCGCGAAGTGGGGCTCGAACCGCCAGCGATATAAAGAATCACCAGCCTATGCTTTGTCCAGGTAGTCTATGTTTATACTTTTATAATTATGCTATGTTTGTGTATGTATATTTTTAATATATTATTGTATATAATCTCTGTAGTACGTATCCATATGTAGCTACCGAGTATGTCATCTTCTTTGGCAGATCGGCTGAACCTTTTTATATATTACTAGCCTCTGCCCGCGACTTCGTTCGCGTTCTCAATAGGAGAAAACATCTCGATTTTGAAACATTTTTCATCTGTGCTCCGTTCCTATTGGTCTTGGCGTGATGATATATAGCCTATAACCATTCTCGATGAATGAGCTATGTAACACTGAAAGAATTGTTCAAATCGGACCAGTAGTTCCTGAGATTACCCCCTACAACGTCACAACATCACAACGTCACAAACTTTACCTCTTTATAATATTATTATTATTATTATTAGTATAGATAAATAGAATGTCGTCCAAACAGAGGAACGATCGCATGACTGTATTTTTTTTCCTCGAACTGCAGAGCCGATGCAGAGGGGGTCTAATTTGGTGTGCGCGAGCGAAATTTACCAACAGACCACGGTGGCGTGTTCTGTGGTTACGCGGGCATGGGCATGAACACGCTCTGTTTGGAGAGACAGGCTGGTACTGATCGTTCACTTAAGTTTATCGGGAGGATCGGTAAAATTATGTCGCGGACGTCTTTTGTAGCGCGCAGCGTTAGGTGCGGTTTCATATTTTGCAGCGGATACCACTAACGGACTGGGATGACTCGCGGCTTTTCGAAGTAACTACTAGTAAGTGATTTTATGTACGCCCAGATAGAAGGCATCTCCAGGTCCCTGTGGAGATCCTTATTCCGGACGTACCATGAAGCACCGGTAACCGCAGTTTATGAAGGATATATTTTGGCGTATGTGCAAAAACAGGACAGCTATATGTCATAATAGGTCGGATACATGTCTTATAAAAGGTAAGTTCGTGTCTGAGGGACACCTTAATCTTATAATAAAGCAAAGGATGGAAGCGACCCAAGACCATAGCGGCTTTGTTTCGCACTCTATCTATATGTGACTCGAACTTTAAATGTTTATCTAATGTAACACCGAGATATTTGACCTCGCCGGCTCAAGGTATATCAATTTCGCTATTGTCTGTATAATACCTTCTTCTTCTATTTTATTTTTAGCAACCAGTTTTCCAGTATACTATTACTGCCATTGTCAAGTGAGTAACGATATCACAAGTTTCTTGATATAATTACAATGAACTACCGAGATGTTGGCCGTCTTGTTAGAACTTTATTTTATATCATGGAGGGCAAACGAACAGGTGGGTCACCTGCTGTTAAGTGATCACCACAGTCCATAGACACTTGTAACATCAGGGAAATCGCAAGTGCGTTGCCAACTTGTATTTGGGGGAGGAGGGAGGGTAAGGTAAGGGAAAGGAAAAAAGGTGAGGAGATGTGGGTCTCCGGTACTCTCACTGACCGATCGTAACGCAAAAATGCCAGCACTGTTATTTCACGTTGGTTTTCTGTGAGAGGGTGGTACTATACCGCGCGAGCCGACCCATTCATGTTGAAGCCAGTATTAACTTCAGCGTGGCTCTACCACCTCTTCTTTCCTATCATCTATAACTTTCCAGGGAGTTATTGTGGCAAGTCAGATTCCATGCTCCGTGGTATTATTTCCGATCCATTTCACTTGTGCACAATAACTAAAGTATATTACGTAAAACACTATCAATATTACAAAATATAAAACCAAATAACACAAGATTATAGATAAAATATAAATACCCACTATTTGACATTCCAAGATCCCGCCAAAACCTCGTATTAAAATACCTTACTAGTGGGCGCCCACTGGTCGTCATTCGACCATACTTAATTGATTTTTAAAGTTTGAACTTTATTAGGATTCTTTTGTCAAAGGGTATTCCAATCATTGTGTATACTTCTATAATCAAAGGTTTTCATCATGGCTACTTAGTTATTTGCCGTTTGCTATGATCTTTAATAACATATAAACATTAAAAAAAAATTATGTGTAAATGAAAATTGAAATCTATACTAATATTAAAAAGAGGTAAAGTTTGTGAGTTTGTGATGTTGTGACGTTGTAAGAGGTAATATCAGGTACTACTGCTCCGATATGAATAATTCTTTCAGTGGTATATAGCTCATTCATCGAGAATGGTTATAGGCTATATATCATCACGCTAAGACCAATAGGAGCGGAGCACAGACGAAAAATGTTTCAAAATTGGGACGTTTTTTCCTTTTGAGAACTGCTGCGTGTTAGTGTATTTATTCCACGCGAACGAAGTCGCGGGCAGAGGCTAGTTAATTATAACTTTGAAACAAAAATATGTGGTAAAGCTCTCAAATTCTAAGTAAATATAACTTTACGAAAATAAAGAAGCTTATCGCAACCCATGACACAAGTAAAAGCCTAAAAATTTTGACATCCAATAAAACCAAGGATAATTAATTAATAATTACTTCAGTGATTCCATAAATGTACTAAAGATAAATTGTTTATCAATTAACTATCATTGTACGTTGATCTGTACGTTGAAACACCGAATATTGGCAATGAAGTTTAAAACGTTTATTTGCCCCACTCGACATTGGCGGAATTGCTTACAAAGGCAGAGGCCATACCGAAACAACAAAAAAAATTTAGAGGGATTCCCAAGTAACCGTGGCAATCGTGATGAGTAGTTTCAGAGCTAAATATTTTTTTAAGTTGATAACTATGTTTTTTGAGTTTAATCGGATCGACTCCACATCAAGTGCGTTCGGGTTGATGATGCACTAAATCATGTATACTCGGCTCCAGTCATCAACCACGTTGACTGTCTGACAAGGAGAGCATCATTCCAATAATTACGTATTTATTATTACGTATTTAATATTAATAATATGTATATTTTTTTGTATATAATGAGCGTAGTATTTGAAGCGTATCCCACAGAATATACAATTACTACATACTATCAAAGAGCATACTATTATTAATACTATATATTTTATAAGTTTCTACTTCTTTTCTTCTTATTCTGGCTCCGCAAAAGAATTTGCTAGTGTCAATGTATTGTTTCAATGGATATTACAACACATTTTACACAGTAAGTGTCGTGTGATTATTTCGATGTTCTAACATGATGGTAGTTCCCTTGTTAGAACTTTCCAGGGAGTTTTTGTGACATCACAGAATTGATGGTCCGTAGTATCATTTTCCATTTACTTCACTTATGTACAATAACCGAACTGCATTACGTAAAACACCAATTTTATAAAATATAAAGTCAAATAACACAGGATTATGAATAAAATATAGAATCCACTATATGACAGACCAAAATGCCGCCAAAAACTACCTTCCACTTCTCTAATATCCCAAGGACATTTAGTGTGTTTTCTACTTTTGTTGTCTATGAGTAGCTGCTATCCATTCTTAAAAAGCAAAAAGATTGTTGTCGTAAAATCATTTGTCTCTGTAAAAAAATAATACCACGAACCATGAATTCTCGGATGCCACAAAAACTCACAGGAAAGTTGTAACAAGAGAACCACCATCTTATTATTACGTTGAAATAACCACAAGACACTTTACTTGAATATCGACTTCCTGACTTATCCTGATATCCTGACAACACATGGACATATCAGAACATTTTTTTAATAATTATTCAAAGATTAAGAGGATAAAAAATGTCTGAAATATTATATAGAAGATTTGGTGCTTAAGCCTTTACATTAACTTGGACTTAGAAGAAAACAGACTAAAGAATACATAAGAACTTTCCGTATTGACAACTTCAGAATTGGCAAAAGAAACTACATAGAAACTAAGATAAAAAAGATGCTTAAAATTTACGTAATATTATATAGAAGATTTGGCGCGTATAATTTTGTATTAACTTGAACATAGAATAAAACTCACTACAGAATATACAAGAACCACATATATTGACAATTTCAGAATTGGCAGTATGGATTAATTCCTTCGCCTGTCCTGTTGAACGAATATTTAAAAAAATATTGGACGTATGAGAAAATTTTTTAAAGTCTGTTTTGACCAATAAATTAACACTATCGTACTAGACACTAAGTAGAATATTTTAAATAAAGTCCAATATAATTAAATATTTAGCTCCAGGGAGTTATAAGATAGTAATGTTAGTTCAATTAGCCCAAATTTTAGACTCTGATCGCAGCTATAATTTACCGATTCAAACGTCATTGTTGTCAATAATGTAATTGATTGTCAAAAGAGAGTGACATGTCGGCAATGATTTCGTGGCTAGATAAAACGAAATACGAATTAGTATAATTCTCTAATTGTAATGTTATTTTGATGCTAAACATAATAGGTCTACAATACTGGTGAGTATTATGTATAGTAATCTACAGAAATTATTATATGAATTTAATGAAATTCAAATAATAAAATAAATTGTTGATAAACATTTGTCTAACAAAAATGTTTAAATTTAAAATAAGCTTTAGATATCTAGACACAATTTGTTAGAATAGGATTCTGTTTAACGGAAATAAGTTAATCATAAATATGTCCTTCATTAAATTGATATGTAATTTCTATTTTAGCTATCCTGATTTATGCAAAATACTGTACTAGTAAAAAAACCTCAAATGATTTAAAAACCAAGCAATAGAAAGCATTTGAAATACAACAGCGAGTGGAGAATAATGTGATTTAATATTTACATTGTATTCTGGCAATTTGATAACTAAAAAACAGTAATTTTATAAACATTTTAAAGTTATAAATAAGTTAAAATTTTTATTGTTTATTTTATAGAGGAATAAAAATGGGTGTGGCAGTGAGTAGGTACTCGGAGCTGTCCTCCAATGAACTGCTGGCAAGGTTTGTCTCCAATGAGGCTATATGTCCCAACGATCCATTCTGGAATCAAATGTTGGCATTCAATATCAACCCACCAACAAATTCGTGAGTTTATTTATATTCATTTTATAGTTTTAAAGACGTGGAGCATAATAATAAATAACATGTTTTATAAAAATCATACAAAAACATTCTATTTGTTATCTATTTTCATGTGGGACATTTATGGGCGCGGAAAAACCCGATTGTTGACTTAGCCTGAGGTGGGGACGCAAAACACAAACTGTGCACTATTAACGAAATACGCAAAAGCATTTGCAACCTTATCTGTATAAACATAACATTCAAATTGTTTTGTTACCCATTTAGTAGTGCTATACAGCATGTACTGATGACCTAGCACCCTTTGGTAAATGCCACCAAACACACCGCTTCTACACATATTTGAATTTTTGTATTTTGCATTGAATAAAAGATGAATATTTATGAAATTAGATAAATAAACAGTCATTATTTTAAGGAACAAATTTATAATACTTTATCTTTTCATTATGCTATAGCTGATTCCTGTCGTAATCTGTTCTTTTATGCATATAATTTATACAAAACAATTTCAATGTTTCACATCTGCCAGGCATCCCTTGAGGGCTCATTTTTTTCTAACAATGCCTATTCACTGTATCCATTTTATCTTAGTTCTGAAGTGTTTATCTATGTGTTACATTTATCTGTTTTTGTACTAATCTTTTAACATAATGCAATACAAAAATCTGTAAAAATTACTAAAAAGGTACAAATAAGTAACAACCTATGTCTAGATTACATTTAGTCCATTTTTAACTAATTGATCTTTTATTATCTTCATCCATGAATTTCGTAGGCTATGTTATCACACTATTAGTCTATAGAACAGTCTAGAATGTGTAGGCATTTCTTGGCATAGCTCCTTTATTATGTAGGAATGCACATTAATCTTGTAATACTTTATTAACAACTATTTTTGTTAGACACAAAATTATGTATTCAGTAAATAATTTGTGTTGGAAATGCCTAGTGTAACTCTAGAGTTGCTCTGTAGACTATACTCTTGGTATAATTTAATGTGTATTGAGGTGGAAATGTAGTATATCTTGTGTAGGACAAAATTCTCAAGTGAGCTTATTTTATTCACACCTTTTTCTACTGTAAAATACCACTGCCTATACTACTGTATGTTCAGTTTTAGGTAATAATGTTAGGTTTAATAACAAAGGCCCTAAAACACATTACCGATTTGCTGGATAGAGAGTTCAAGATCCATGCCAAACGGGCTTAATATCAAGAGGTGGGTCAATATATGAATGATAGCCTCTGTCCATGACTTCGTTCGTGTGGAATAGTTACTGTGGGCTAATGCTAACATGCAGCGGAAGCCTCTCAAGAGGAAAAAACCCAATTGTTATACATTCTCCTTTAGTGCTCCGCTCCTGTTGATCTTAGTGTGATGATGTATAGCCTATAACATTGAAAGAATTTTTCAAATCGGACCAGTAGTTCCTGAGATCATCACCTACAACGTCACAAACTTCACCTCTTTGTAATGTTAGTATAGATTATGAAATCTGGAAATAATACCCCTCCCTGTGCATCCACTAAAAATGAATGTAACTATTTATGTTTTGTAAAAATATATAACATAAAGGGATAAACTGGATCGCGTTTCTTGTTGGTTCTTTTTGATGACTGGGTTGTTTTCCGAACCGGCGGTAGCTTTAATATTCATAAGCACCTTCTTGGCATAATACTTACTCTTACTGTCTTGCAAATCGGTAATGTGCTTATGATTTTGTTATCATATACTTAACTGAACTTTGTCCAAGTTAATGGAGTAGAATATATTTTTCTATCCCTTGGGAACAACAATTTTGTTTGAATGAACTTTTTGTACTCTTCTCTACTTTCTATGTTACCTGACAATTTTTATGTTAAATTTTATGATGATAAATTAAGTATCTGAGGTGTGAAAGTGTAACAAAGAACATTTGCATTTATAATAGTAGATTTCTGTTTATGATTTTTATTAAATTAAGCATGAATACAAATGTCTGTGACTAATTATTTTCATTTTCAGTAGAAATATACTGGTGTAATATTGAAATTTTTTAGTTTTTATTCCTGTGGAACTCAGTTGTTATATTGTCTATCTCTCATTTGGAGAGCTTTAACCTGTAAACCTAAGGATTTTTTTATGAAATAGTACATATAAATGTCTTCTGCCTGATTGTAAGTAGTCACTGTAGACTGTAGTTATTTATAATAAATCAAGATATTGCAGTCCTAGTGCTAATGTACATAAGTTTCCAAGGGAGTAACTTAGAAAATGATAAGTGTTAGTGCATGTTATGAAGTATACATTTCCAGCTGGCATAAAGCAATGAAAGCACACTGCCACAGTACTTATAACAGACAGTATGGAAACTTGCACCCTATAAACGCTTACACGGGCAAAGTCACACAACATGCGCATCAACGAGACCCCTAGATGGGGTTCGCAGTGCTGTCTCATATTTATACTGTGACACTGCTTTAAAGTTGTAAAAAGATGCATTGTTGTAAAAAGGTGCAAAAAAACACATACAAACTCCTAAACCAAACAGAAAAAACAATATTTTTATTAAATACATTGTACTTGTATTCCTTCTAATATTTTACACTCGGATGTGAGATTTTTTCTTTGTCAGATTTTCACTTTTTTTTTTTTTTTTCGAAGTGACTACGCTATTTACCCAGCAAGGTCTTAACAGCTTCACCGGACTACTAAGGCGAGCGCTTAAGGCACTTAGCCGATTTTATTTTGGCAACCAGCTCAAGGGTGCACGGCACACCTCGGCTTGGCTGTTGCCTGTTGCATGCAAAATCGCGATCTATCTTAGCTAACCTAGCTAACTATTCATATATGTATGAGTTGTTGAAACATATATGTGTACCAAGCATACACGCCTCAACAACTCCTCCATATATTTATTATCGGAAAATTGAGAGTTTTTCAGAAGATCAGCTGCCTACATAATATGATGAACTTAAACCAACATATTAGTTGTTTATTATCGAAAGCAGATAAATTGTCGTGGACGCCCTCTTTTATGAATTGTGAACACCCATATTGTCACCCCAACATAGACACTCGTTGGGTCTCCGGGTGGCCCCCTGGCGGTGCATCTGAACCATTCAGGAACTAATATTCTATACAAACATTCTAATTGAAATCTTTGATTAGGAGTACAATTTCTTAAGTAAACACAGCTAATTTACTCTAGTGTCGTTTTATTATGAGTGAAGATATTTGAATTAAAAATGTGGACTAAAATTTAAAGTTGAATAACACGTAAATTAGCATTTTATAGACCTCATCAAATATTTAAATTGTGATAATTTTATGCGAAGCCTGAGTTTTTGTATTCAATGTGTAATTTATTTATTCTGAAGGCTGGAGAATTTGTACCTAATCTATACTTCTATACTAAATTTTTTTTTTTTTTTTAGAAGCACGTCAAAGTGACTGCACTAAGCCTGATGTTAAGCATAGTACAATCCAAAAACATCGGCAACCACCGAGAGACAGATTATCAATCGCCGGTCGCCGCTGTCATGCCGGCCATAATGACGAAAATCGCCCGGTACTGGATATGCACAGGCTGATCCCGAAACGCGACGCGCAGAAGCGAGTCACTATGACGGGCTTTTTCGCCATATGCATGGTGGTTGCGACCCAGTCGGGCTGTAAAACCCTACCACCCCGCTCTCGCCATTGCCTCGTTCGTTGATCAGCAGGGTGCACCACGTGCAGGTGAGGTTGGCTTGGGTGTCTCAAGTCTTAAGATGTTATTCGACACCCCTTACACCCCCAGACACCCCTTACACCCCTTACACCCCCATTATAAAGAGGTAAAGTTTGCGAGTTTGTGACGTTGTGGGGGTTCATCTCAGGAACTACAGGTTCGATTTGGAACATTCTTTCAGTGTTATATAGCTAATTTATCGAGAAAGGTTATAGGCCATATATCATCACGCTAAGACCGATAGGAACAGAGCACCAATGAAAAATGTTTCAAAATCGATTTTTTTCCTCTTGACAGTCTCCACTGTATGTTAGCGTTAGCCTAAAATAACTATTACTACGCGTACAAAGTCGTGGGCATGGGCTAGTCTAATATAAAAGTAGAATTGAGAAAAGAAGACATTTTTCTTTACCAAAAGCAATTTTGAATCGACGATGACTTAGGTCTTAGTTTAGAGTATGTCACATTACCGCGTAGATGGAATTAGGTTCGAATCCTTGCAACTGAGTCGGACCTTGGGTGAAGAAACATCTCGATTAAATGGCATGGTGGCTAGTGGTTTGACCAGTGGAATAATATCTCGAGGTAGGCAGGTTCGAACCCCGGCATGTACCGACGAATTTTTCGGAATCCGCGTACATTTACTAATTTAAATTCTTAACAGTATCGCGTGACGGTGAAGAGACACATCGTGAGGAAACCTGAACCTGAGAAATGTTTTTGTAGTACTACGGTATGTGGGAAAAAATAGAACTGTGGATTTCTTCGGGAAGAAACCTATTGGTCCTGTAGTGGGTCTCTTACAGGCTGATAAGTATCATAATGGTGGTGGTACAACTATCTCTCCGTCCGCCTGGCTAGCTACCACCCCCAAAGTTGAAAACCTGTCAGCTAGCAGCAGATAGCCAGCTCCTCTATAGGTATAGCGCGTTTACAAATATCAGATGAGATTATTGTCTAATTTATTTATTTATTTATTTATCATATAGAATCAACAACAGTAACATAAAATAAAAAACTAAAAAACATACATGCGAATACTTAAAAATTATTTATGTCACTATTTACAGTTGACTACAGCATTTATGAATAAAAGATACGATGCGGAAGACAATAAAAGTAAAAGAAACAATTATGAAAAAAAAAATTTAAGAAGATAATAAAATAAAACAATTCGATAATCTATAAGTAACTTAAAAATTAAGGAAAAAAGATCCTGCAGAAATTAATTTAATAAAAAACTAATTTTAGATCTGAAATTAGATAGGGAATTACTGAATAAGTCTATGGTGTGATCTTTCTTAACAAGGTCGTTATATTGTCGAGAAATTCTAAAACCTATCGAGTATTGACAAACACCATCGATCAACACTATATCCGAACCGATTCTGTAGCTGGTAGAGCCACGCTGAAGCCATTATTGGTTTTAGCATGAATGGGTCGGCTCGTCCGAGGTATTACCACTCGACACACAGAAACACCGACGAGAAGTAACAGTACACGCATTGTTACGTTTCATTCGGTTAGTGAGAGCGCCTGAGGCCCACCTCCCTTCTCTCCTTCCCTCTCTTCTCCACTCCTTCCCCCTCTTCCCCGCTCCTTCCCCCTCACTCCCGTCCCTATCCCCTTCCCCCAACACAGGCTGGCAACGCACGTGCGACTCCCCTGATATTGCTAATGGTTATGGACGGTGGTGATCAGTTTACAATTTCATCCATTCCTCTCCTTTTCATAATCGCACCACGCGCGCTGGTTTTCGGAGCCACAGTTTTACGGTAAATCTTATCTGGGCACGAACTAAAAATTTCGCAAAGTTTTATCTTTCCCGTACCGTGAAGCTGCAGAACAATCTACCGGCCAGTGTGTTCCCTCCTTCCTATGACATGGGGTCCGTCAAGCGTAACGTGAAGAGACACTTACGCAGGCCGGTATGACAGCGGTGACCGACGATGGATAGTATGTCTCTCGGTGGTCGCCACTGTTTTTGGATTGTACTGTGCTTACTTTCAGGCATAGTGCAGTCATTTTGTCGTGCTACATTAAAAAAAAAGTGATACCATTTCGATTGCCTCCTATGATATATATATATAAAAAAATTAGTACCTTCATTATTATTGTATCTTTACTTAGCACGAAGTCATTATGGCTTCATAGAAATTAGCGTGTATACATTTATCCACTTTGTGTTATGATAGATGATCAGTGATCAATAGATACTGTCTAGATTTAAGATAAGATTAACAAATACCATGATAGTTAATGTAAATGCACTGCTTTAGGTAATTTTTCTAATTTATGAATTCATTCTGATACAATTTAACTGCATCAACTGTACAACCATCATACCGAATATAAAAAAAATATCTATACATATAATAAAAACGAAGTGTCTGTATGTAATATCAAAATAGAAAAAAAGATTAATTGGGTATGAAAGAATACACGCTTTTGATAACAAAAATGCAATTTTTTAAATTTTTGTCTGCCTGTCTGCTTGTTCCGGGTAATCTCCGGAATGGCTGGACCGATTTTAACAAGAATTTCACTAACCGATAGATGAAATTACAGCGGGTTATTTAGGCTACTCTAAATTTAGATTAGCTGTTAACCGTGGCTTTGCCCGCAGTGCTATCTCCAAAACGGTTAGACAGGTCTTCACGAGACTTTCACTGGCAAATAGCTGAACTTATAAAAAGTAATTCAAACAATTTTAATTTATACTAGCTGTTAACTGTGGCTTAGCTCGCAGTGCCTTCTCCAAAACGGTTAGACCAATTTTCACTAAACTTTCACTGGTAGATAGCGAAGCTCATAAAAAGTAATTGAAATTATTCTATTTTATCTATTATATGTAGCTGTTACCCGCGACTTTGTCTATATTATTGTAAAATTACAATAACTTTTGATAGAGTTGACCGATTTTAATGAAACAAATACTAAGTTATTCTCGAGAACATGCTTTTCTTGTTTTGTAAACACAGTACTTTAGCAGTGATGCGTAATCATGGAAACAGAAAGACATTCCTAAAAATGCTTGAAATGCATTTTATTACTTTTCCTAGACACCTATAACAATTTTTTCACGAAAATCGAAAAAGTACAAACATGTTAGATTTACTTTCATATTATATGTATAGATATAGTCAGTATACATGCAAAGAGAGACTGTGTGAGAGAAAGAGATACGTAGAAATCTATAATAGGTTATTTTTTGATGGACCTTAGCGATTATTGAAGAGCGGCATAATGTAAATACTAGAAACTGTAATAAACTGGTCGCCCCATGTTTCAGACTTAGTAAAACCAGTAATAGTTTTTTAGGTAACAGTGTTAGGTTTTACAATAAAGTCCCAAAACATGTTACCGATTCGCTGAATCGTAAATTTAAGCGCCACTTCAAGCGGGTGTTAGTGTCAAAAGGATATTATAGAGTGGATCAGTATGTGAACGATAGTGATGTCTGGAATAGACTCCTCTCTGTGCATCCACTATAAGCTGTATGATGTCTTTAAATGTATGTAAAAAAAATGTACCCGATCGAGTTTCTTGCCCGTTCTTTTCGATGGCTGGGTTGTTTCCAAACCGGTGTTAGTTTTTGACGTTCATAAGCGCCTTATTAGGGCCTAAACTGAATAAATTTTTGATGTTGATTTTGATTGCATATTCGTTTAAAGTATCTTGTGTTGTGCCTTATTGACATTTTTATTTTGTACTAAAATAATATAAAATAATGTCAAAAATTAATATTTACCAACTCCGTAGTGTATTCATCTCATTCTCCTAAAAAAATATTTAGAATACCAAGTTTGACTTCTACCGGGAACACAAACTTTTTTTTACAGTATAGGCGGCAAACGAACAGACACCCCTGATGGTAAGTGATCACCGCCGTCCATAGACACTAGCAGCATCGGGGGAGTCTCAAGTGCGTTGCCGCGTTATTTTTATTCGTATTCTCAAGATAGAGGCACGCTGAAGCTATTACTGGTTTCAGTACGAATGGGTCGGCTCGTCCAGGGTAGAACCACCCGACACACAGAACACCGACGTGAAGTAACAGTGCTTGCAATGTTGCGTTTCGTTCTGTCAGTGAGAGTTGCCGGAGACCTACCTCCTCTCCCTCCCTCCAACACACACTCCTCCGACCCTCTCCACCCTTCGTCAAATACAGGATGACAACGCACTTGCGACTCCTCTGTTGTTGCTAGTGTCTATGGACGGTGGTTGTCACTTAAGATCAAGTGACCCACCTGTCCGTTTGCCTCCTATGATGTAAAAAAAAATCTTGTCAGACTCTAATTACAATGGTTTTTTTTATGACACATTCCAATCGTATATTTTTTTAGCACACGCTTGACGTCATGCAAGTGTTTCATGCTCCTTATTCAAGTATACTCAAGTGTTGTATAAATTATATATTTATTCAATAGTGCTTAATTTATCAGGTTAATAAAGACACTACTCGATAATTATTTACAGTGTTTGGTAATCTGTTGTTTTGGATCATATTGTAATATTTTACACGTTTTTAGTAGCTCCATTTGTATTCTATACTTATACTTAATATACTTAATTATGTTATAAAGAGGGAGTTTGTGACATTGTAGGGGGTAATGTAAGGCACTACTGATCAAATTTAAAAAATTCTTTCAATGTTATATAGCTCATTTATCGAGGATGGTCATAAGCTATATATCATCAGGATAAGACTAATAGGAGCGGAGCCACAATGAAAAATGTATAAAAATTTGGGGGTTTTCCTTTTGAGAGCTTCCGCTGCGTGTTAGCGTTAGCCCAAAGTAACTATTCCAGAGGCTAGTAATCTATATATCCGTCTATGCATGTAATATAATCTTTGAACGAGATTTTCATCCACTACAAAACGTCTGATTAAACTTTAATTGAACACACTTATCAAGGACTTATGACAATATAATAATTTAATGTTTGTCCATTAAATTAAGCTAATTAATTGGAAAATAATTACCAAAATGATGTATATTCAAGTTGCTATCGGTCTTATTTCAAAATGTTAAATACGTATTGAAAACTTGCTTTAAAAATGTTATGTTTTAAATGCACCACGCTCGCTGAATGTTCGCCATCTTGCTCTTTTGTCTCGCTTTGGTTAAGTTAGGTTAGACTAGTAAAAAAAGGATAACACGAACTTGCCTCGGGCGAGCGCGTGGCATTTAGTACGAAACCTTTTAATGCAAATATTTCATATGTATTTAATTTTTTTATAAGAACACCGGTAATATTTAAAATGGCGCCGAAATGTAAAAATGATAGATAGATATATTTTATTCATTATTAGCGAACAATCTTTTAGTAGATTATTACTACCATTGACGAGTAGGAAATATTACAAGATTATTGTGATCATGTCAATGTTACAACAAGATGGCAACCCGCTTGTTAGAACTTTCCAAGGAGTTGTTGTGGCAACGTAGTCCGGTGAAGCTGTGAAGGCCTAGTAAGGCCAATAGCGTAGTCAGTTCGAGAAAAAAAAAAGTTGTGGCATCTGAAAATTCATGGACCTTTGTATTATTTCCCATCTACTTGTGCACAATAACCGAACTATATTACGTAAAACACCACCAATATTACACAATATAAAGCCAAATAACTCAGAACTATGAATAAAATATAAAAAAAAAACACTATATGTCATTCTAAGATCCCGCTAAAAATTTGATAGACAGATGAAACAAATTGTATTTTCAAGTCAAGGAGTTCCATTTTCAAATGTCGTTAATAGTTGTTAAAGTTATTTAATATAAGTGGCCAGTTCCTAAATTTTTAGTTCGATCTATTTATTGGTTGTAGCAATAAAGCCTTCTTCTAATTACAGAGAAGAACAACTGATGTTTGACTCAAGCACAGAGGCGTTACTGCAGAAGTTTCTATCGAATAATTTACAGACCGGGAACTTGGGTTCTCTCGTTCAAGTGTTCATAACGCGTGCGACATTGCTTCTAGCTTCACCCAACAGTGATAAGTATGTCTTTGACTGTGTCTGTGATCTTTAAGTTGTTCCTTCTAGGTAATATTGTGATTTCGAACCATTGATGTAAATTTTGATCGTAAGGGACTAAAATGCATACTTAGGGGCAATATTTCCGTCCGCCGTAGATGGGGCCTGGGGGCGATGGACACGGGCATGTCGTCGCCCTGGCAGTGCAAACTGCACAGGCCCATGTGATGGAGTCGCATTATGCCGATGCGACTCCCACAGTTCGTCAGGGGGGGTCTAACACCCACTCCCTCTTTGAGGGGTCTAACTTATTTGACCCCTCAGACCGCAGTCAGGGCCTGTTAGAGAGCCCACACCTGTCGGGGGAGTAGATGCAGTGCCAGTCGGCAGTTCCTGCTCCCCCGCCAAAAAGGTGTATGGAGGCACCATGGGGTTTTAGTCCGTGCAAATCGTACATAACCCATCCTCAGCTGTCCCACGGGATGGGTATCTGTTAGGGATTCCCCATGATAAAAAAGGGGCAATATTTCAATATCTTACTTTATAGTTGCCTATATGATTATAGATTAGCAGAATAGTCTGCTTGTTCCCTACCCTCTGTTTAGACGTTTATGACCATTCTCATATAGGTATATATAATTTAATACATACCAGGTGAAAAGTTAAACACTCGCAATATTCTAGGATATAATACCTTATGGTCACATTTATAAAATAATAATATCAAAACAAATATTAATAAATAACAAAGAGAACCTACGTTAAAGTTTGTTCTAAGACTTTCAAAAGTATACACACTATCGTAATAAAGCTAGGTGCAATTACCGGTGCTGAAAGCTGTAAGGGGCTACCCGAAGTTAATAGCCTTCGGTAATAAAACTGGCAAAAAAGCCATTTTGTTTTGTTCATGCCGTTCCTACGTTCATTTTGAAGTTAATGTGAAATCACCCGATGGTGATTGAGACTGTGATTTAACATATAAACATACGTAGATGATTCCGTATAATTTTTGTATTTTTATGTGTAAAATTAGGTCAAATTGAAGCACATATTTTTTGAACTAATTTATTACGAGAATCGAGTGCAGAGTAACATCCATAAATATTGCCCCTGTCTAAACTTTCAGCCTGCTAAACGAGTTTCACTTCCTCCGCATATATACATTGCTATATGCACTTTTTTTACTACATGTATGGTGATCGCAGAAAATTACATCAGCAGTATTTCCTTACAGTATAATGTTGGCTTGGACAACGTTCAGTGCATTGTTCGTAATACGAGCAGTTAGTAAGTATCTGGTGGAAATGGTGCCTGAATACGAGCTCTGCAGGCATCTGGATGTACAGGCAGAGAGGAGAGTGGCTGGTAACGGTCCCGTTGATGCCAAAGATGGAGACAACGATGTGAGTTTTTTTTTGTATAAAGCATATCCTCGAGTAACAGTTCCATTAAAATCGGTTCACTCTATCAAGAGTTATTCAGCATGAATGAGTCAGCTCGCCCGGGGTACTACCACTCGACCCACAGATGCGTTTCGTATAGTCTATGAGAGTTCCCTAGACCAACTTCCTCTCCCCTCCCCCTCCCGTACCCATCTCCTCAAAACACAGGCTGACAAAGCACTTGCAACTCCCCTGGTGTTGCTTGTGTCTATGGACGGCGGTGATCACTTATCATCGAGTGACCCACGTGTTCGTTTGCCTCTTAGATATAAAATAAAAAAAAATGTTTGGTTACAGCAGACGACTCCACAAGCGGTACAAACTCCCCCGACGCCATCATCAGAGCCGTCACAGACTCCAGAGGTCCATTCAGTAATACAGACCTCACCGAAACTAACAACGAATGAAAGCCGGGTGGAGATGCTAGTCGATGCTCTGATCAGTTTAATTATTGACGTGCCTGTCACGTGAGTTGATTTTTTTTTATTTTACCAAGACACAGTGACTACACTATGTCTGATAGAAACCACAGAGCAATCTGCTAATAATTTATTAGGTAACTAGCTGGCACGAAGGACGTTGTCCTGCCTTGATAATAAAAAAATTGAATTAAAAAAAAATCAATCAGTGTTACATACCGGGTCCAATAGTGAATGTAGTCCATTCTCGAATCCAAATGAACACACACAAAAAATTTCGTCAAAATCTGTCCAACCGTTTTGGAGGAGCTCAGTCACATACACACGAACTTATATATCACCACATTATATAAAATCCTCTGCCACGTCTGTCTGTCTGTCTGTTCGTGATAAACTCATAAACCACTGAACGGATTTTCATGCGATTTTCACCAATAGATAAAGTAATTCATAACAGAATAGTAATAAAACCGACTTCATCATAATCATTACCCTTATCCCACCTAAGTAGGGCCGGCACAACATGTTTTCATTTTCCACTCTCTCCTATCAAATGTAATCTCAGTATTCACAACTTTTACGCACATATCATTTTTCACACAATCCATCCACACCTTTTTCGGTCTTCCTCTACTCGTATATCCGTCCACTATCATACTCAACACTTTTCTAGTTATATGGTTTTCATCTCACCTCATGACATGCCCATACCATGCTAACCTATTACTATTCAGCTTCTCTGTCACTGGTGCTAGTTTCAAACTTACTCTGATATACTCATTCTTAATCTTATCCATTCTAGTCACACCACACATCCACAAAACCGACCACAAATAAAACAAACTTTTTTTTAACTTTATTTTTGGCAATCAATCTTTCCGATTATTACTGCCATTGTCACGTAGTCAATAATATCACAAGCGTCGTGCGATCATTGCAATATTTAGCACCGTGTAAATCAATATTCTAACAAGATGGTGGATCCCTTGCTATAAACTTCCTGGGAGTTTTTGTGGCATCTCAGAATTTTATGCCTCGTGGTATTATTTTCCATTCACTTCACTTATGCACAATAAACTAACTATATTACGTAAAACATCACCAAATTTACACAATATAGATCAAATAACACAAGATTATGAATAAAATATAAAATCCACTACTTGACAGACTGAAATCCCGCCAGAAAACTCCCTAAAACCGACTTATAATATAATAATAAAAAAAAAAACCATCACGATTCTTATATCCTTGACCATAGTTATGTACCTATCTAATCTTGGATACTCATATCTCAATCATTAGATGTTTCCTATTCGATTTTGAGGAATTCCCTGGTATACCTTTCACATCCAAGATCCAATGCTAATGAAATTAAAACGGGACCCCCTTGAAGATACCTCCATTACAATAAAAAAAGTCGAGCGAGTCATAAGGACTGCCAACAGGAGTGAAAACTCAAATGTGTTCTTTTTTATTTTCATATTAATTGTGGTGCGAATGATATTATTTTAATTTCAGAATTTGTTTATAGAAGTTGTTAAAATAAGTGTAATTTTCATATATATTAGTACTCGGACCAATAATTATATATACTTTTATAAAGTTTATTAATCAATCTAACTTATGACGATCAATATTACATGTACAAATGTTCCTAT
>JACEII010000073.1:1706655-1736318 GCA_014332785.1 Antheraea mylitta | reverse complement strand
TTTTTTTTCATCCGTCGCATAGATGTTTATGAAAATCGATTTAAATGCGTAATTTATATGATCGATTAAAAAAAAAAACAATCATTATTAATATAAACATCGATAATAAAAAATCGATTACAATAAAATAATAATCGATTGAAATAAAAATCGATTATTTTTTAACATCCCTAGTTGAAATTACTTTATACAAATTTGTCAGCTTGTGATAAGAGTAATATTACAATTTCACTTTTCTGACAAAAAAAAAGAATATGGATAATAATATGAGGTTTAAAAAATGTGTGTGCTTATGTAAAAAGTTATAATTGTTTACATTAAAAAAGGCATTATATACAATGATAATTGTCGACAAGCATTTTTTTTTTTCTTCGAACTGACTACGCTATTAGCCTTGCAAGGCCTTTACAGTTTCACCGGACTACTAAGGCGAGCGCTTAAGGCACTCAGTAGATTTTATTCAGGTAACATGCTCAAGGGTGTACGGCACACCTCGGCTTGGGGTGTTACCGAAGACACTGACACGTTCCATTTAGGTTTTCGGATGCACAAGCATCCATTACCCCCAAGTTCTCCCCTCCTTTCCTTTCAAACTTCACTAACGCATTTATCATCCTGCGGACGCTACTTAAATATCTCGCACATACATCGCAAATTTCCTGGAGTCTCCGTTAATTAGACTGTGCACAATGGTGTAAAAACTGTGTCTATACTGAAAAACAATTATCGTAATACAGGCAGTCCTCGTACTTACGGCATGTTAGATTCTCGAAATACGCGACGTAAATCGAAACGACGTAAGTCGATACATATTTTTTTTCATATGTTTGCATGTAAAACTCGAGGGTTAGGTTAAGTTAAATATGTATGTAAAAAAAACTAATGTATTTCGTCTTGATTGTCCATTGTCCATGAACTAACTGAACAAAATCAGTGGCATATGTGGGGTAATCCCAGCGACAAGTGAATTCTTCTATGCCGGAAATCGAAACAATTGACGTATCCTTGAGGAATAGTGTCAAAACAATATTCGACGTAACTTGAAACGACGCAACTCGAGGACAGCCTGTATATTATTAATTATAATGCCACGAGTGAAGTTACTAATTCAAACTCGCCACATTAAGACCGTTGAGTCAGATTTTTTTCCATATACCGCACACGCACACAACCCCCCCCCCTCCCCCTCCCATACGCACCACATCGTTCAATAACGTTCCAGTTAAAACATTATAATTAACTTTAAAAGGCTTAAAAGTTAATTTTCTATATATTTGTATACAGGATCAAGTACGGTACCAAAAATAGGTAGATTTGACTTTTTTTAAACTTTATTTTTGGCAATCAATCTTTCCGATTATTACTGCCATTGTCGCGTAGTCAATAATATTACAAGCATCGTGCGATCATTCCAATATTAGGCATCGTGTGAATCAATATTCTAACAAGATGGTGGATCCCTTGCTAGAACCTTCCAGGGAGTTTTTGTGGCATCTCTGAATTTCATGCTCCGTGGTATTATATTCCATCCACTTCACTTATGCACAATAAACTAACTATATTACGTAAATCACCACCAAATTTACATAATATAGATTCAAATAACACAAGATTATTAATAAAATATAAAATCCACTTCATGATAGACTAAAATCCCGCCAAAAACTCTAGATTAAACTTTTTATCAAATAGTATTGTAATATGTATTACCTATTTGAACAATTTGTTTTTGCCAACGAATATTCTTATAGAGTAAATTATTGGTGTCATCTTCGAGTACGCGTAGTCCGGTGAAGCTGTTAAGACCTTGCTGGGTCAATAGCGTAGTCATTTCGAAAAAAAAAAAATCTTCGAGTAGGCTATTACAAGTTTCTTGCGATCATTAGAAAATCAAAAATCAAAATACTCTTAATTCAATTTAGGCCTTGAAAAGCACCGTCAAAATTACCACCAGTTCCATTTTTTTTTTAAATATCATAAGAAGCAAACGAGCAAATGGGTCACTTAGTGTTAAATGATCACCACCGTCCATAGACACTTGCAACACCAGAGAAGCCGCAAGTGCGTTGCCAGCTTGTGTTGTTGAGGATGGGAGAACGGGGAGGGAGGAAAGGTAGAGGGGGAGGTGGCTCACCTCCTCATCCCTTACCGCTTCCCTCTCCCTAAACACAGACCGACTTAACATCAAGTCACCCACCTGTTCGTTTGCCTCCTAGGTCATGAAAAAAAAAGAAAAAAAAAACGTTCTAACAGGACGGCCGCCATCTTGTTAATTCATTGAAAGTGATCGTAAGAAACTTGTAATATCATTACCTTTTTTTACAAACTGACTATGCTATTGGCCTTGAAAGGTCTTTACAGCTTCACCGGACTACATTATTACCTATTCGACAGTGGCTGTAATAGTCTACTAGAAGATTGGTTATCAAAAATACAATTAAAAAAAAACTATCATCCACAGCCGGTATATGGAACATGCTGACGTTCAGCTCGTCAGGTCGTCAAACTATCTACTCCCACCCGCCTCTAGATAGGCAGGAATTGATCGAAAGGCTGAAAAAGGAGCATCCAGTAGCAAACCAATCATGTCTTCTACTTCTGGCACTTGCTAATCACTGTATGAACGAAGACAACCTCTACAGGAACTCTCTTCTCTGCTGTGAGGATGCATCAGGTGACTTTTTTTCCAGGATATTTTTTTTTCACTTTTGTTTTGCCTTCACAAAGATATATATTCGGAATCTTTATCTATACTAATATTATAAAGAGGTAAAGTTTGTGAGTTTGTGACGTTGTAGGACGTAATCTCTGGAACTACTGGTCCGATTGGAATAAATTCTTTCAGTGTAGCTCATTTATCGAGAATAGTTATAGGTTATATATCATCACGCTAAGACCATCAGGAGCGGAGCATCGATGAAAAATGTTTCAAAATCGGGATTTTTTTTTCCTGTTGAGAGCTTCCGCTGCGTGTTAGCGTTAGCCCAAAGGAACTGTTACTACACGAACGAAGTCGCGGGCAGCGGCTAGTGTGCAATAAGAATGTAAATCTGACGTACTTTTTAGGATTTCTGTGAAAAAAATTGTTGCTGGTGTCTAGAATTAAGTAATGAAATACATTTCAATCATTTTTAGAAATGTCTGTCTGTCTGATTGTATGAACACGCATCACTGCTAAAGTACTGGGTTCACAATAAAACCTCACCAAGAATATCATAAAGCATACCCTCGAGTAACATTTAGTCTTAGTTTCATCAAAATCAGTTCACTCTATCAAAAGGTATTGTAACTTTAATTATGACGCGCCTTAAAAGAAAAAAGTAGATAATAAAAAGTTGAGCCCTCACGGGACGTCTAGCAGATGTGAAACCTAGTGTCCTTTGATAGATGCCGACAAAGACACCGCGCCCGTGCCTAGTTGATTTTTTTTGGAACGAAGTTCCTTACGGCAGGCTTGGAGGAGATAGGGATTTTGCTGCGCGACCGAACTGAAAAAAATGTGATAGTAAAACCGTAACGAAAAGTGCGTGGAATAAAACCGTTAAATGAGACGTGCGCAGGCGCGACAGTCGTATACACAAGCGAGTAGTGTATAATATCTTTCTCTTTCTCCTTTTTTGTAATTATTTCTATTTCTATGTAATTTTATGTTGTCAAACAAAAATAAAGAGACATATTTTGTTATTTTAATTGATAATTTGAATTACGATTATATAAAATTGAGCGATTTTTTTTTTTACATTAGCCGAAGGAACTTCGTTCCTACCTGGTGTCCCACGACACCACATTCTTCTTTTTATTTAATAAAAATGAATATTTCTGTAATAAAGTAAATAGTCATTATGGAAAAAAATTTTACAATACAAGTAACATGTAATTTATACAAAACTTGTATAAGTTACATGCATAAAAGAACAGATTACGACAGGAATCAGCTATGGCATAATGAAAAGATAAATCATTACAAATTTGTTTCATGAAATAATGACTGTTTATTGATTTTATTACAAAAGTATTCATTTTTATTACATACAAGATACAAAAATTCAACTAGGCGCTAGCGCAGTGTTTGGCGGCATTTATCAAAGGGCGCTAGGTCGTCGGCGCGTGCCGCGTAACTCTATTATAGCGAGTGGATGACGAAACAATTTGAATCTTATGCTAATATAGATAGATTTGCAACTGTTGTTGAGTATTTTGTTAATAGTGCAAAGATCGTGTTTTTGCGTCGCCACGTCGTGCCATGCCAACAGTTCGGTTTACCCGCGCCTATAGCTGTTTCACATCAATAAGATTTAATACATTTCGATGACTTTATAAGTCTACTAGCCTCTGCCCGCGACTCCGTTCGCGTGGATTAGATACACTAACACGCAGCATTTCTCAAAAGAAAAAAACATCCCGATTTTGAAACATTCTTCATCTGTGCTCCGCTACTACTGGTCTTAGCGTGATGTTATATAGCCTATAACCATTCTCGACGAATTAGCTACATAACACTGAAAGAATTATTGAAATCGAACCAGTAGCTCCTGAGATTACCCCCTACAACGTCACAACGTCACAAACTCACAAACTTTACCTCTTTATAATATTAGTGTAGATTAATCAATCAAACGTACGAGGAACTGTAGAAGATCATGACATGTACACACCTCACCTATACCACGCGTCGTTAGTCCAACGCAGCATTGCTGGTCATGTTTACTTAACATGTCATGACGTGAAATTATAAATTTATTTCCTGCCAAAAATAAAGAAATCGCGCCTAAAGAAGTTTTCACTTGAAAAAATGTTTTAGATACGTCTTCAACAACGCCCCAACGAGAAGCGGACGGCGCCGGGTCGCAAACTACACCTCCCAGGATAGATATGGCTGCGGTAAGTTTTTTTTTTTTGTTGCCAACAGATATTCCTAGTACATTATTTTTACTGCCATTATCTAAGTAATGATATTACAAGTTTCTTATGTTCGTTTTAATGAATTACAAGATGGTGGCCGTCTTAGAACTTTTATTAAGTATACTTTATTTTTACCAATCAATCTTTCAGATTATTATTGCCGTTGTCACGTTGTCAATAATATTACAAGCATCGTACGATCATTCCAATATTAAGCGTCGTGTGAATCAATATTCTAACAAGATGGTGGCTCCCTTGTTAGAATTTTCCATGGAGTTTTTGTGGAATCTCATAATTTCATGCTCCGTGGTATTACTTTCCATTCATTTCACTTATACACAATAAAGTAACTATATTACGTAAAACACCACCAAATTTACAAAATATAGAGACAAATAACACAAGATTATGAATAAAATATAAAATCCACTACATGACAGACTAAGATCCCGCCAAAAACTCCTTGTTAGAACTTGTCAGGGAGTTTTTGTGCCTATTCAGAATCCATACTCCTTGGTATTATTTCCGATCCACGTCACTTGTGCACAATAATCAAACTATGCTACGATAATTTGTAATTAATTTAAACCAAAATAAAGTAAATACTTATTCAATTAATGTTGCCATTACTCAAAAAAGTCTAAAATAAAGGTACTTTTTTCAGCTTATATTTAATATTTAGAGACGCTACCTGTCAAGCCTATTACAAGTTAACAGAATGGCGAACGCGCTGTAATGTGTATTATATATTTATTTAGAGCCACTTTTGAACCCCCATAACTCAAAAAATATTTCATATACACACGTCGAATTTAGCTCATGTATTGCGAGATACATACGTACTCGAAATTTCATAAACACACCTAAATCAGTTATTTAAATATAAACGTCCAAAAATCGTCATTTTTATCATTGACCGATCTATAGAGCAAAATTATAATCCACTTGAAGATAACTTAGAAAGTTCAACTTCGGTATCGAGATAGATAGTTGGGTGAATACAAAGGAATAAATCAGAAACTAGTAAATGTTTATCATTTTATTATTTTTTAACCTGTATACTAGCTTCGGGCCTGACATGTCCCAACGCGCTTTTTAATTTCCCGCCATTGGCAAAGACATTTAGTACGTGTACCATATGAGTCTATAAATCTATGGTCAAAATAATATATTTTATTCAAATTATATATAGTTTTTATATTATCATATATTTGATATTATTTTCATAAAAAATATAGCTAATTTAAAATATATTAATTTGACTTGACCTTATTCGAAGCTTACTTATGAGATAGGCACTTCCGTTTCCCGCCAGCATGCCCACTTTTGACAGTAAATATCACTAACTTCCGGTCAAATACCTTACACGTGTCTCGCCCCACCATGGCAGAGAGGTGTATTTAAAGCGACGCCGTTTTTCAACTTCATTGGCGTCTTGTTCCCCGCCGAGAACAAACGTGCAAGTGAAATACTTGCACAAAAGTGAAAAATATTTGCAGAAAATATTTTATTTTTTAATTTTATAGTCTGATTAATATTTCCAGAAAATATTGTATTTCTGTTTTTCAAGTATATGAAAGAGTGTTAATATGTTCCTGGAAGGATTGGTAAAAAGTATTGTAAGGCCGCGTAAGTAGCTACTTACATATTAACCTATTGCTGTTACTGAGGAACAATATAACGATACCTTTCGTTGAAAAACTATCACGTGAGTACAAGTTCGATCACGTGAGTACAAGCTAAGTCTGTTTTAAGAACTGACTATTTGATTTAGTGTTAATAACATTTTTTTTATGCGAACGGGTTACCCCGTTCGAATTTATTTTTAATTTCCGGTCATTTTATGAAGTGCTGCTCTTTTATAAAATATTATCATCGTTTTTATTGCCTAATATACCGATTGTTTATATACATATATTGTGTCACACATCTCACATTATATATATTTTTTTTTTCGAATGTGGAAATAAGTGGTGTTAGTGAAAATTAAAATTTCATTAACTGTTAATGTTAGGTAGTTACCTCGAGTGGTATTGAAAAATCCACCTTTCCCCTAAATAAAAGGGGGGGGGGGGGTAAATGTGTACGCCGCAGTATATATCGTTATATAAATATCCAATATATGATATATCGAAGTACAACCCTCTACAAATTGCAAGCAGCAGTGGTAAGCATTATTATTTTACTCTTAAATGTTTTTAATGAATTTTTATTAGCTGTAAGACCCACGACAGTTTATTTTAAAAATCAATTAATATACGCTTATTTTAGCACTTCTTCTTCTTCTACTTGTGGTGATACTAGCTCGTAGTCGCTGATAATGGATTTTAATTGTTGTCGGATTGAGGAAAGCAATAGTAATGATCAAGTATGCAAAATTCTACCAACTATCATCAGACGAAGAAGCTCGTGAGCACTATGCACGCTAGTGGAATCTCAATACCTCTGGCCTGTCTTCAGAGCGTGACCCCTCGGGCTCGCGGATAGAAGTTTCTCCTCGAGCGAGCACGTAATGTCTCCAGTGAGTGAGTTGGCAGGCTTATTCAGTTTCTTTGAACAGGAGAACATCAGTGCAGGATCACGGCGATTATATAAATAACCTGCGTAGGGTTATTCCGATGGTTATTGGTGCCAGATCACGGCTAAACCCGCGTAGGGTTATTACGAGTATCTGTGCAAGATCACGGAGATATGTAAATAACCTGCGTAGGGTTATTCCGACGGTTATTGGTGCTGGATCACGGCTAATATATCGCGTAGGGTTATTACGAGTGTCGGATGATTATTACGAGTATCGGTGCAAGATCACATCGATTATATAAATAACCTGCGTAGGGTTATTCCGACGGGTATTGCTGCTGGATCACTGCTACTTAGCTCTAATTATGTAACGATCCCGCTGAGGGCTCGTCAGTGTCTCCGCGTAGGAACACGTTAATCACATAATAAGCCCGCGCAGGGTTTTCAGTCAGTGCGTCTTGCTCAAGTGCGTCTGCTCAGGAGTACGCGCATCACATAACTAGCCCACGCAGGGCTATACGGTGCCTCTGCGTAAGAGCACGCTAATCACGTAACTAGCCCGCACAGGGCTATTCAGTGCCTCTGCGCAAGAGCACGCTAATCACATAACTAACCCGCGCAGGGCTATTCAGTGCCTGCGCAAGAGCACACTAATCACGTAACTAGTCCGCACAGGGCTATTCAGTGCCTCTGCGCAAGAGCACACTAATCACGTAATTAGCCCGCGCAGGGCTATTCAGTGCCTCTGCACAGGATCACGCGAAGCATATAACTAGCCCTCGCAGGGCTTTCAGTGCCTCTGCACAGGAACACCGAAGCATATAACTAGTCCTCGCAGGGCTGTTCGGTGGCTCCTCGGTGCCTCCACGCAGGAGCATACGGATGATGACTGATGACTAGCAGTAACTAGCACTTAGCCCACGCAGGGCTATTCGGTGCCTCTGCGCAGGAGCAAGCGAATCATGTAACTAGCCCACGCAGGGCTATTCGGTGCCTCCATGCAGGGGCACGCGAATCATGTGTCTATCCCTCGCCTCGCAGAGCTATTCGGTGCCTTCACGCAGGAGCACGCGAATCATATATCAATCCCTCGCAGAGCTATTCTGTGCCTTCACGCAGGAGCACGCAAATAATGTATTCCCTTGCAGAGCTATTCGGTGTCTTCACACAGGAGCACGCGGATCAAGTAACTAGCCCGCGCAGAGCTATTCCATGCCTATTTAATGCCTCTGTGCAGTGCAGAAGCACGCAAATCGTATAACGATACGCAGTTTGTTCAGTGTCTCCTCACAGGAACACGCATTTCGTTGGATTATTCGGTGTACGTGAATTACGGAAGCAACCCTCGTAGCGTTAGTCTGTGGTTCTTCGTAGGACACACAAATTATATAATGAACCTTCGAAGGGTTATTTGAAACCTCCTCGCGGGATTGCACATATCATAAAGGATAGTAGATAACAGCGCGCAGGAGTAGTTCATACTAGGAAGCCAGACCACCTAAAGCTATACAATAATATAGTAATGATGTGACCTGTCCCCAGTGTGAACGTACGTCTATCGCCAAGTTAGGATATGTCAGTAAATTTACGTGGACGTGAAATGTGGAGAAATGAATTTCGGAAAAATGACTGTTGTCTTTTAGCAGTTTTGTTATAACCGATAACGGTTAGGAGTAGATAGGATGATAGCAATTTTTGCAGGAACGCAAATCGTTACGATAACTATGGCTGTTTAATCGGTGTAACCTCGTGTGTGATCATACATTGCTTCTGGACGGTCGATCTCACAGGGTGCAGCAAGGTTTTCTTGTTAACTTCCAGTCGCATCAAGGGCGCATATTCTGCTTAAATAGGCTGCGTCAATACTATTATTTGTATGGTTATTGACCATTAACACAAACTTGTTATAACATTTGTAACTTCAAAAGTGGCTTCAATCTTGCAGCAAGTATGTGAAGACTCCCGGTAAAAGCATGAGTAGTTGGAAGTAACCAGCATTGGGTGTTAAGCAGAAGCATCTACTAATCGAAGTATATTAAATCGAAGGTTTAATACTCTGTATTTTAGCAGTTTCGAATAGCTTCGAAGGTCTAACTGTTCACATTTCGAAGGTCTAACTGTTCACATTTACAAAGTGTTTTGGCTACTGTGGTACTAATAAAGACTATTACTCAGTGTTCTAGTAAAGTCTCAAGAGTTTGCATAGCTTCAAAGAATCTTATAGGTTCTATGTAACGCCCTCGTAGGGTCACTGACTAACATAGTAAGGTCATGCCTCTAATTAATTGATTGCAGCGAAAATTTTGAGCCAACATGTGGAAATGGTCGATTAAATGTTTTACCGAATAACCCAAAGTAACAGTGCCGCTAAGCAGTCAAGGTGGTCTCTTATGTAAGTTTGCTTAACTAGTTCGATGAGAGGCAGCATGAGAGCGATGCGTCTGTTACCTATAGGTTGAGGGCGACGGGGGCCGAGGCGCAGAGTCGCAAACGCCTTGCGGTCCGCGAGGTGACGCTGCAAGCGCTTTCTAGCCTCGAGGCCAACAATCACATCGCTCGCCACATAAATAAGGTACCTCTTTAGTAAAACCATTTCGTTCGGCTTTGAACATAACGGCAGGAACAGAAATTTCTATATTACTGTATGGTGTCGCACACGCTTTTTGTGAGAATCATTTCGAATTGGTTATATGATGAGTAGTTTGTCTTTGAGTCGTAATTTAAGTTTGCTATCAAAACTTTTAGACCAAGAGAGTGCTTCTAGAAGGGCTTTGTCAACATTATTTGCTCAAAATATAGGCTACTGGAAATTTTTGGTTGAAAACTAGTTTTTTGCGCTTACTTTGCCAAAATTCTTCCAAGCCATAAAAATGTAATATATTTTTTGATGCTAGTATAAATCTTTGGTTATTTTAACCAAACCCAGTGATTTTTACATACAGCAGTTGTCTTTGATATCACTTAGGGTGTTTTTAGACGGTTAATGTTTTAGTTTCGTACTACTAGATAGCACTAGAGATCATTGACAGCTCTTAAGCTGTAAAACTTTTTCAAATAGGAATGTGTAAAACTTATTTTAAATATCTTGGTATACCGATTCAGTGGTGATGCAGAGCACATTGCCAGTATTACTACTCGAGTAGTAGCTTTATCTCTATCAGATATGTTTATACGCACGTAACTGGTCTTATTTTAGGTAAAATTCTTTATAATAGTGATAGTGAACCAAATCGTTTCTCGTATCGTATTTTAAAATCTACCGCGGTGAATACCGAATCCTTACGTAACTAAGACTAGAGGCAATTAAGAAACCATACCATAGTTTCTTATGGCATAGTTATACATTTTTTGTTTTGGTATGATTATATACTGAAATGTGGTAAACGTTCTAGTTCACAGGCATCTTTCAGAGGGAATTGCCTTCTTGACTATATAGGCCTTATTCAGAATTGATAGTACCTCTGTAACTAAATCATCTTGGACTAACGTGCTAACTTTAATGCTTGTGTAATCAAGATTCCCTTATGAATCTTGGCTTATCTAGATCACATTGGCGTCGGTGTCTCTACCACCACCAGGCGATAACAAACAAGTCTCATAAGTAAGCTTCGAATAAGGTCAAGTCAAATTAATAGAAGCGTTTTACCTTACAATAAAACGCATATTAATTTACTTACCTTATTCGAAGCTTAATATTTTAAATTCTGCCTGGTATTATTATTCGACTCAATGAAGTTGAAAAACGGCGTCGCTTTAAATACACCTCTCTGCCATGGTGGGGCGAGACACGTGTAAGGTATTTGACCGGAAGTTAGTGATATTTACTGTCAAAAGTGGGCATGCTGGCGGGAAACGGAAGTGCCTATCTCATAAGTAAGCTTCGAATAAGGTAAGTAAATTAATATGCGTTTTATTGTAAGGTAAAACGCTTCTATTTTGTTTGTTTTCTTATGATCGATAAAATATTGTTTATTTTCTTGCAATAAGTTTTATATGAAATAAGTAGAGAGAATAATAGTAAATTTAATTGCTTAAAACTATTGCTATCATATTCATTTGTCTAAATTATTCAATATTTAATTTGATATATTCATATTGTAATAGTTTAATGCCTATTTAGTTCAGTATTTAATAAAAAATATTTTTTCTAACCTAAAAGCATAAATACAATAGCTAAGTTGAACATTTCGTGGTTTAGTACAAAAAATAGTTTGTTATAATACATTTTACATAATAATTGGAATTTCACATTACATCATTTGTAATTATTCAAATCTTGTAATAAATCCCGTATTTTTTTACACCTTATACTGCCAAACTGTTTGCTGACCTCTACCGCATAAGATCTATTTTCGTTTGTATGGCGGTTAAATCTTTATGGTTTTTCACTACTCGAAGTCTTAATTATTGATTCTATTAAGTATACTTACTTGTAGTGTCTGTCTGTGTGAGAATCAGCAATAAAAATTGACGACAGTTTGCATTTATGTGGATTCAAAGGTCTTCACGGTGCATATATAGGTACTCCACAGATTAAATCTAAATAAACGCGAGTGAAGTCACGGGAAAAAGTTAATTTATAATATTAATAAGAATTGGTATCATGTCATTATGTAAGCATTGATGGGGAGCGGGGAGGTCCTTGATTTGCTTATTTTTGATGGCATAGAGCTTGGGGGGTCTGGACCTGTGGACGGTGATTACATCAGCAAAATTTATTTACTGAATTAGTACAGATTTGAATTGTTTGCATAATTATGGGGGGTAGGATTAAGATAATTTGCTCATTTTTGCTGACCAGGGGGGAGGCCGTTCAGAAATTAGATAAATTCTGCTTACGTAATACTTGAATGGCCCCTTATCTCCATTTGTCCAAAATGTTCCCGTTACAGCTTCATAAAGCTCTGTGTGCGACAGCTGGGTGTGAACACTCCACTCTACTTCTATACCTGATGCTGCACTCCTGTAAAGCGTACAAGAGGCACGTCAGCTCCGTCTCTCACATCGAGAACTTGGTGAGTGATTCAGTCCACTGCGAATATAGCTTCAAATTCGGATTCACGCATAACACAGCCAAGATTATAAAAAAAAAGAAATTAAAAAATCGAGTGGTACTAATAAAGTTTTAAGAGAAAATCTCTCCTCCTCCTCTTTCCTCTCTCTCTCTCCATCTCTCACTCTTCCCCTCTCTCTCCCTTTCCCTCTATCCCCTCCTTTTCCTATCTTCCCTCCCTTTCCCTCTTTCTTCCCCTCCTTTTCCCTCTCTTTGTATATATTCTCGAGTACATTAAGAATATAGTATACAGCATGATGTTTAGGCTCCTTGGTATGCAGATTCCACGTATGGGTCCGTATACGATTGTAGAAGCGTGGCGACGCAAACCATAACGAACCATCGCATTAGGGCTGTGGTCTAAGATGGTAAATTCACTAAACTTAAAGGGGAACTGGTAGAAATCTCTTGGTCTAGGTTAGTGTTTCCCAAACTTTTTTGGCCATGCCCACCTTAACTTTTCTAAATTTTTTATGCCCCCTCCCATACATAATTTTTAACCTTTGCAAATTGTTTTTTTTCCTTAAGAAATATAAATGATAAGTTTTAGGAAGAAAAATCAAAAAATATCAAAACATATAATGAAAAACTAACTTGACTTAGACGACTCTAATTACTCAGTAGATATTTTGGTAACGTCAAACGAAATTATAGCTAATAATTATTTACAGCATTTTTTTTATCTACCTTTTTTGTTAAATTTGTCATCGATATCTAGCATTGCATTTAAATAACCCAAAGGAAAAGGGTTAAAGTCTCCTTGGTTTTGAAATTGCCCCCCTGTGGAGCGTGCGCTCCACGTTGGGAAACACTGATCTAGGTCAAAGATGCATACACGTTGTTAGGATTACAAAGAAAATGTTCTCGAGGGATGTACCAAATCTAAATTAACGCAGCGAAGTCGCAGGCGAAAGTTAGTATTTGCATAGTATCTATTTACAGATAGTTCCCATACTACAAGTGCTTTACAACGCTCCGGACAACAATTCCCATCATATATACATGTCCCTGATAGTTCTACTGATACTGACCGAGGATGATGCCCTCATCAAGAATGTACATCTTATTGTAAGTAAATACTTATATCTATCTATCTATCTATCTAATACCTTTAAACGAGCAATTCTTGTATATTTTTATATTTCTATATATTCAGGATCTCGGAAACGGCGCTAGCGATTTCCGTCAAATTTAGTATGTAGGTGGTTTCAGGGATGATCAATCGATCTAGCTAGATTTCATTCATAGAAAATGTTTTTATCTGAGTTTTCAGTCAATGAAAAAATATAGCTAGAATATAAAGGTAAATTTCGCCGGCGCTGTCAAAACTAAAATAGCTCAGAAGGCTATCTGCTGCTTCGAAAATCCGTCTAATCCTAGTTCGACTCGGAGTGGACCAGCAAAAGAGATACTTTTTATTTATTTATTTTTTTTTTGTTACAAAAAGTCTAATGTTATATGGCAAACCTAACAGTTTATTTTAATAATATTTTTAAAAAACCGAAGCTAGGCTCAGTCGTCGGGGTACTTGCAACACCAAGGGGAGTCGCGTGTGCGTTGCCAGCCTGCGTGGTGGAGAAGGGAGAGAGAAAGCGAGAAAAGGAGGTGTGCTTCCGGCGTTCTTACTGACCGAAAGAAACGTAACAATGCAAGCAATGTTACTGCATTCGTTGTTTCTTGTGTGTCGGATGGTAGTACCCCGGACGAGTCGACACATTCATGCTGAAACCAGTAATGGCTTCAGCGAGCCTCTACCACCTACGCGTATAACTAATGCTAATTTACAATTCATTTTGGATAAGTTAATTTTTGATGTGAAGTATCTATAATTCTATCTATCTATCTATTTATTGGGACGCCCTTGCACTGAAATAGACCAGTATGCCGTCACTGTAAATGGCATGACGCTTTTTATATGGCGTCATGGCCACTAAGGCCACCTCTGTCGACACCATTTTGTGTGTACGCGTATATAACTATACACTTTGTTGATTTCTCTTTCCGCTGCGTACTATTTACTTATTAATTCTGTAGATGATGCATTTTAACTGAATATTAAGTTTAAGCCAGATTAATCGGAATTCTCGCTCGCGACATGTGAAGTTTGTTTTACTTTAAAATTAAAATTACAGAGACTAAATGACACATGAAGTTAATTTGAATGTAAAACGGAAACTACGCAAGCTATATTACACATGAAGTTAGTTGTATTTAAAAACGGAAGTTACGCGAGACTATATTACACATGAAGTTAGTTTTGATGTAAAACGGTAGTTACGCGAGACTATATTACACATGAAGTTAGGTCTAGTTTAAAACGGTAGTTCGCGAGACTATATTACACATGAAGTTAGTTCTAGATGAAAACGAAAGTTACGCGAGCTATATTATTATACATGAAGTTAGTTTTAGTTTAAAAAGGAAGTAGCACGCCTATGTAACATGAATTTAGTTGAAAAATATTCTGAGATTCTAGAAATACATTAATCTGATGGTATTAAATACAGTATATTGAGATCTATGGTATATCCGGTACAGATGCTGAAGAATCCCTGGTGGTACAACGAGAGGAGTCTCTCGGAGGTGTCTCTGGGTGGGTTGATGGTGCTGGTCATAGTTCGCGCTCTCCACTACAACATGGCGCGTGTCCGGGACAAGTATCTACATACGAATTGTCTCGCCGCTATTGCTAATATGAGCTGTTAGTCTTTATTTTAAATACTATTTAACAGCTTCACCGGATTACGAAGAATTTAACACAACACAGAGCTACAATATTATTATTGTAGGAACCTAAAATTGGTATTTATTGGTCTCGATGCTATATCTATACATATAATAAAATTAACGTGTCTGTATGTCATTTCAAAATAATACCTGTTTATGTGAGTGGATATGAAAGTGTACATGTGTTTATAGCAAAAAATAATTTTTAAAATTTTTGTCGGTCTATATGTCTGTTTGTTCTAGGTAATCTCCGAAACGGCTGAACCGATTTTGGAGGAAGTTTCATTGGCACATAGCTGACTTTATAAAGAGTAACCTAGACTCTTTTGTTTTAGACTATCTGTTACCTGGGACTTTGTCCCTAGCGGAATCTCCAAATCCACTATTTTCACATCTTGCACCTATTTTCACGGCACTTTTACTGGCAAATTTGTAACCTTATAAAAAGTAACTTGAGCTAATTTATTTAGACTAGCTATTATTCTAAGATTTTATCCGCAGTGCGATCTCCAAAACGGTTGGATCTGTTTTCACGAAACTTTTACTGGTACACAGATAACCTTTTAACTATTACCTGCGATGTTGAACTTGGAATCTTCCGAACGATTCGACCGATTTTCACAGGACTGACATTGGCAAATAACTAATTTTTTATATCATAGGAGGCAAACGAGCATCATTTGAGGGTCGAGGGTCATTTGATGTTAAGTGGTCACCACCGCCCATAAATACTAGCAACACCACGGGAGTCGCGAGTGTGTTGCCAGCCTGTGTTTGGCGGAGGGAAGGCGAATGGAGAAAGGAAGGGGAGGTGGTATTACTACTGTTATAGGCACAAAAATTGGCTATATAATTTAGACTCATTTTTACTCGACGAGAATGATGTTTTTTCTTCTATTAGTAGATGATTTTTTTAGGATCATAAATGTTTCTCAGACAATTCAGTTAAATAAAGTGGATTTGACTAGCGGGCGATATTTTCAGGTGAATTTAGGAATCTACACCCGTACGTAGCTCAGAGATTAATGTCGTTATTCGAGACATTAACCAAGAGAAGACAGAGGCTCTGCACTCAAATTGAAGGTAACCAGTAACCTTTTTTTTTGTTCTTCGAAATATCCAAAACTAGTAACTATATTTTGTAAATTTGCTGGTGTTTTACGTAATAGAGTTAGTTTATTGTGCATAAGTAAAGTGAATGCGGAGCATGAAATTCTGAGATGCCACAAGAACTCCCTTGAAGGTTCTAACAAGGGAGCCACCATCTTGTTGGTACATTGAAATAATCATACGACGCTTATAATATTATTAACTACATAGTGGCAGTAATAATCTGAAAGATTGGTGACAAAATTAAAGATAAAAAAAAACAGTCTTTTGCATGGTTGTCATAATAACTGGTCAAATTTTGGATTTCAGGAGGTGATTTAAATACTTTAGAACTGCCGCATCAATCCGAGGAAAAGACGGAGGAGATTGTAAGTATTTTTTTATGTGAAACATGTATAGGCGGAGGGTAAACCGGATTGTTGGCGTGGCGACGCAAAACACGAACTTTGCACTAGTAACGAGATATTCGAAAACAATTGTAACCCTATCTGTATAAACATAAGATTCAAACTGTTTTGTCGGCTACTCGTTTAACTAGTGCTACTTGACACGCGTATACGATACCTAGCGCCCTTCCACAAATGCCGACAAAGACACCGCGCCTGCGCTTAGTTAAATTTTCGTATTTAATGAAAATGAATATTTATGTAATAAAATAAATAATCATTATTTTATGGAACAAATTTGTAATGCTTTCTTTTCATTATGCCATAACTGATCCCTGTCGTAATAATTCTATCTATCTAATACCTTTAAATGAGCAATTCTTGTATATTTTTATATTTGTATATATTCAGGATCTCGGAAACGGTGTCATCTATTTCCGTAAAACTTAGTATGTAGGTAGTTTCGGGGACGATAAATCAATCTAACTAGATTTTATTCATAGAAAACCTTTTTTAACTGAGTTTTCAGGCAATGAAAAATTATAGCTAGAATATAAAGGTAAATTTCGCCGGCGCTGTCGAAACAAAAATAGCTCAGATAGAAATCGGTTGCTTCGAAAATCCCTGTAACCCGAATTCGAATCCGAGTGACGACAGAAGAGATATATTTTTTAATCTATTTTTTTTTATGTTAATTTTATAAGGCAAACCTAACAGTTTATTTTAATCTAAAAGTGTTTTTAAAGAACCGAGCTAGGCTCGGTCGCCTAGGTACTATTCTTTTATACATATAAGTTATACAAAACAATTTCATTATTTCCTATCTGCCAGGCGTCCCGTGACGGTTTAATTTTTTTGTTAACATTTGACGTGTTGCATGAGCGTAATGTTAAGTCACCAAGATCTGTTAGTCCTGATATAGCTATAAACAAGTCAGAGTGAAAGTCGTGGTTATTTCAAAAATATTTAGATGCAGGTAACAGAGTCCTAATGAAAGTCCGTAAAACAAATACTAATAGACAACAAAGAGAATCCGAAGTAAAGTTTGTTCTAAGACTTTCAAAAATATGGATAATAACTTTGAATGACTTGTGAGAAAACCAGCGAGTGGCGACCTGAAATTAATAACTTTGGATAATAAAACGGACAATAAACCCTTTTGTTTGTATAAACTTCGAGAAATTTTCCGTTGTTAGTTGGTTGGCTTCATAAATGTCTTCCAGATGGATCATATAAACGTTCTTGATGAGGTACTCCGGATGCTACTGGAGATCATCAACTCCTGTCTCTCGCACCAGCTTGTGAACAACCTGAACCTGGTGTACGCTCTCCTGCACAAGAAGCAGGTCTTCCAGCATCACCAGAACCATCACATCACTCAGAACATCGACATGGTGAGTTTACATTTTATAGGCTCTTTCCACTGTCGGGTTGATTACGCGATTGCATAATTAAAGGGTTGTAACACTATGTTGTGTTTTGTTATGGGGGATAGTAGCTGAAGTTGTAGGTGATACAGCCACGCTGAAGCTATTATTGGTTTCAGCATGAATGGATCAGCTCGTCCAGGGTAGTACCACCCGTCACACAGGAAACCGACGTGAAGTGACAGTGCTTGCATTGTTGTGTTTCGTTCGGTCACTGAGAGCGCCGGAGACCCATCTCCCCTCCTCTCTCCTCTCCTCTCCCTTCTCCTCTCCCTATTCCCTCCATTCCCCAAAACACAGCCTGGCAACGCACTTACGATTCCTCTGGGGTTGCTAGTGTCTATGGACGGCGGTAATCGATTAACAACAAGTGCCTAGCATGTAAGTTTGATTCCAAAAAAAAAAAATTCTTTACTATCGAAAGCAGATAAATATTCGTGGAACCCCGCTTACTAATTGTGAACCCCCATTTTTTACGTCACGCCAACGTAGACTCCCGTGAAGCCTCCCGTGGATCCCCGGTGAACCCCTTCTGGACCGCTTTGGGACAATTTTTTTTAAATGTGTTAAAAACTTATGATTTTTCATTTTTTTTATATCATAGTTAATAATCATAGATACTAGCAACACCAGGGGAGTCGCAAGTGGGTTGCCAGCGTGCGTTGAAGCATGAGGGGAGGAAGGGAAGAAGAGAGGGGGAAGGTGAGGAGAAGTGGGCCTCCGGCGTACTCACTGACCGAACGAAACGCAACAATGCAAGCACTGTTACTTCACGTCTGTGTTTCTGTGAGTCGGGTGGTAGTACCGGGGGCGAGACGACCCATTCATACTGAAACCAGTAATAGCTTCAGTGTGACTCTTGAAAGGCCTATACTGAATATTAAAGTATTCCAGGTGATAGGTTATTTTTCAACACGCTTACAACGCGTTCAAGAGGGGGCAGGCGGAGAGCTCGGAGTCACGGAAGTACTACAATGTATCAAGAAGGGAGCAGCGCAGTGGTCCAGTGATAGACTTAAGGTACATCATTAATACAAGTTTTTAACCCGGATTTGTCTAGAATGTGTTATCTAAAGAGATTAAAATGCTATAAAAACACCGCATTCGATTCCAATATACGTGAGAGAATTGAAACTTAAAACACATTACTCGATCTTGTTACTTGATTTTTAGTGTGTATACACTTGTCTCATTCTATCAGGATCGTCTATCTCTCTTTTTAAAGGCATATTTTTTAGACTTTGTGTCAGAAGTTTTAAAAATTCTTTGCATATAAATAGAGATGATAATTAGTAAAAAAGTAGTAAATATTATAGTGGACGCTACTTTGCACTTACGCTAGGAAGTCTTAGCGGAAGTGCAAAATAGCGTCCACTATAATATTTAATTATGGATTTCCGCAAAGTAACGCCTTCTTCAATCAAAAAAGTAGTAATTAAAGTTTAGAAATATGCGTAACATACAGCAATTAAACGTTTTGTTTATTAAATTACGACTCATTTACTCATGGTTTTAAACAAAAATCCCCAAACTTTGTTGTAGAGATCCCTAAATTTTCTAGTAATTAATATAAGTTATGCAATTATAATAATAATATGATTAATGCATTTTAATGGTGAAAAAAACTTCAGATCGGTTCAGTTTTAATTTTCATAAAGTATCATCATGAGAGACATATTCGTTTATGTTATTTGAAAAAAAAAAACATAATGACAGTACAATATTGTTTTGTCAAGAGACTTAAAAAGGACGTAAAGTCGATATAAAATAATATAAATAATAAATAGCAATATAATATAGGAAAGGTCTAATATTTACAGGCTGCTAGACTACTGCAGAAGTTGTACGGGCACTTACAAACAAAATTACGAAATATTTTCTCTTTATAATATTAGTGTAGATAGATGTACATATCAAATCGATATAATATAAATAATAAATAGCGATATAAGATAAAGAAGGTCTAGCATTTACAGGTTCCTAAACTATTGCAGAAGTTCTACGGGCACTTACATACAAAATTACAAATCTTTTCTCTTTATAATATTAGTGTAGATATATGTACGTACTTACCTACCCGTAGTCCGGTGAAGTTGTTAAGACTTTGCTAGGTCAACAGAGTAGTCAGTTTGAAAAAAAAAACTTACCTACCTGTGTTTTTTTCTAGAAATTTCCCGATCTAAAATTCCGGTACGTGGAAGAGGATCGACCTGAAGAGTTCTTCACGCCTTACGTTTGGGGGTTGATTAATAGTTGTGGGGGGGTGTACTGGGCGAGCGAGGGCGGGGCCCGAGCCCTAGGCGATTTGTTAGCGTGATCTTAAATACATTAATAATATAATTATTTGTTTTTTATTATCACTATACAGCTATTTGAGACAATACGTGTTAATCTCATTCTTATAAAAAAAATGTGTGTGTGTGTGTACTTATGTACACGCGTTAGAAGTTATACTTCTTTGGCATAACAAGATAAAAATCTTTTCAAAGATTTTATCTTACGCCTTATTCTACGTTTGTAGAAAAAACGACACTAACAATAGAAGAAAGGTATTTAAGACATTGAAAGTTTTAATACAAAGAAATAAAATGTTGACTATAGCAAACATCAGGGTGTCGGTTTTACGTGACGGCGTGCGCGCGCATCTTAAAAATTTACTCTCATCAATTTTCCCTAAAGCGCCAAAAGAAGTATAACTTCAAAAAATTGAGATGAGTCGTTACATTTCGAAATGAGCTTTAAAGCTATTTTAGCCGTTTCTAATATTTTATGTTATTTTTCAAGGTCTTCAAATTATGTACTAGTAAAATGTGAAGACTAAAAAAAATCTTATGGACAGCAAAATTTGATCTTAATTCTCGGTGTATAAAAACTGGAAATCTTAAATAACTAAGCATGTTATATGAGCAATTAAAATTGGATTTTGCCCATTTTGAAATATAAAGACAATTGTATAATCTGTTTCAGTTGAATTGAATAATTAGACAAACATGGCCGACTAGTGTTATGTCAAATCACAATAAACAAGAATGGTTTCATTCTTAAAAAATATTGAGATAATGGTATAATATGTTTTAGTTGAATTAAATAACTATACAAACATGACAGATAAGTGTTATGTCAATACCATAAACAAGAGTGATCTTATTATTTAAAAATATTAATACAATGGTATAATTTATTTCCGTTGAATTGGATAATTAGACAAGTATGGCCGACAAATGTTATGTCAAATCACAATAGACAAGAATGATTACATTCTTAAAAAATATTGAGATAATGATATACTTTGTTTTAGTTGAATTAAGTCATTATACAAACATGGCCGATAAGTGTCAATACCATAGATAAGAGTGATCTTACTATTTAAAAATATTAATATAATGGTATATTCAGTTATATTGAATAATTAGACAAACATGACCGACAAGCGTTGTTTTAAATTACCATAGTCAAAAATGATTTAAATCATCAAAAATATTGAGATAATGGTATAATTTGTTTTAGTTGAATTAAATAATTAGACAAACGTGGCTGACAAGTATTATGCCAAATTACCATAGACAAAAATGATTTTAATCATCAAAAATATTGAGATAATGATATAATTTGTTTTAGGTGAATTAAATAATTAGACAAAGATGGCTAAAAACGGTTATGTCAAATCATCATAGACAATTTTTTTTAAATATTGAGCTAATGGTATAATCAGTTTCAGTTGAACTGAATAATTAGACAAACATGGGCGTTGATTGCAATTAAATTATCGTAGACAAGGAAATTAACATAAGAAATTAGTGGTTATTACCTCTTTTAAATACAGTAAGAGGTACAAAAACATAATTAATTCTGAATATATTTTGACTTTGTATTAAATTAAATTTCATATAAAGAAAGTATAATTGGGTTCTATAACATCAGTGGCGACTAAGTCATACACTAGGTGGTAAGTAAAGAAGTGTTATAGGAATATATACCAGGTGAATGTTTAGGCAGTAGCAATATTTATGGAGAACACTCTACACTCGATTATTGTTCTAAATCATCACCTACAAAAATTATACTCAGCCCTCTGAGTGTCCTTGTTAAAGCCCAGTGTCAATGACCGTCGGATGAAGTGAACCAACTAACAAAGGATAATTTTCGATGTTTGAACAAACAAAAGGATTTGTTTTCCGTTGTATTATTGAAAGTTATTCACTCCGTGTCGCTGCTCATAGGTTTTGTGACCGGTCATTCAACCTAGGTTTATTTAAATTATTAGCCATACGTTTGACATTCTTAGAACAAACTTTATGTACCGTTCGCTTTTTGTTGTCTATTAGTATTTGTTTTGATATTATTTTATGTGTTCAACATGATTATGAAGTGTCATATCTTAGAATTCTGCGAGTGTCTAACCTTTCACCTGGTATGAAGACAGGCGTTTTAAATGATTATTATTTATTATAATTAGTTTCAATTCAGCAAAAGATAAAGGCGAAATATTTAGAATACAAGAAATATTTATCCGTTTTATTGTTAAATTTTAAATCAGACTTTCTCGTTTTTGGTGTTATAAGATGTAATTTTTAATACTGTCAGTATTAAAGCAGTTTGTATTATCTAAGAATTTAATACAATAGGACGATATATGTGATGTCTAAGAGATATCCTCACGAAATAAGATTACAACAATAATATACAACATTACCGACATATATTTAGAGATGATCAATGACAGTGACTTTTTTATTTTGCCGTATTTTGAGATCACCCGGTGTATATCTGAGTACTGAGATGATTATGCTTACACGACGATAACTTATTACAAACTATTTTAGGGTTTAATTATGCTCAGTGACCTCTTTATCATAAAATAATCATATTTAAAGTTCATCTTGAACTGGGAAATATGGGGTCGGTTCCAGTTGACGTGACCTTAAAGGTAATGTGGTTTCTGACCAAAGCAGGTAGAGAAAAGGTAGTTTTATTATGTTCCGATGGATGTAAGGTATTACATTGATAACAGGAGAATACAGATAATCGACCGACTTAGTAGAGTTGTTGTAGCAGTCACATACTTTTCGTTTTTACGGGATAACGTCTTATAATATGTACGCCGGTTCCACGCATGAAAAAGCATGACTCATTGACACGTTCCGCCTGAGCCGAGCGTGCAAGCGTGAGCGTGAAACAAGCGATAGAGATGCGCGATCGGCCTGAGCGTGCGGCTTGTGACGCATCTATTTATACAATACAATACATTTCTTAAAAGTATGCAGTTTTTCATCAATGTTTTCTTACGAAGTCATCATGTAAAATTATCGTCCGTAAACCGACTTTACAGACAACCAATTTTTTTTTCTTTTATCGTTTGTTTTCTAAGGATTCCTACTAAACTTATGTTCTAGCGTAAAAACCTTTTGCCTCTGTACATCCGAATTAACTGTAATTCAAATAATTCGTAAATAAATTACATAAGAATATTCGGAATTGTGTTATTTGTCTCTTTGTATTTTATAATTTATTATTTTATTTGTACAAAAACAATAAATATTGTGTATTCGAATGAGAATTTGTGTTATAATATTATTACAATTGTATTGAACTATCAGACTTGTTTTATTTACAACGGGCCTGTTTATTGCTTCCTTTTAATGACATTCTTTATTAGTTGGAATTGGTGAATTTCAACTTTAAGAGATTTGTTCTTATTTTCGTACTCTTCCCTGTTCATCTCAGTATTTACATATTTTACACACATCATTTTTCACACAATTCATACATACCTTTTTCGGTCTTCCTCTACTCATATATCCGTCCATCATCATACTTAAAACTTCCAGTTACATGGTTTTTATCTCTTCTCGTGACATGCCCATACTATGCTAACCAATCAATCCAGCTTTTCTATTACTGATGCTATTTTCTTACTTCCTCAGACACACTCATTCTTTATCTTCTCGAAGTCCGGTGAAGCTGTTAAGTCTTTGCTAGGTCAATAGCGTAGTCAGTTCGAGAGATAAAAAATTTTCTTCTCCATTCTAGTTGTACCACACACATCCACCTTAACATTCACATCTCTACCAGATGTAGTTATCTCTTTACAATTAATTATATAGTTATATAACTAGCCGTTCCCGCGATTTCGTACGCCTAGACACTTTTGGCTAACGCGCAGGGAAAGCTCTCAAAGGAAAAAAACGGGTTTGAAACATTCCTTATTGATGTTCCCCTTATTATTGTTATATAGCCTTCCTCGATAAATGAGCTATCTAAAGAACAAACTGACGCAATATAATGAAAGAATTGTTCAAATCGTACCAGTAATTTCTGAGATTATCGCATTTAACCAAACAAGCAAAACTTTATAATATGTATTAGTATAGACTAGCGAGCACTGCTGGCGTTGTTTGCCCTGATAATAAAAAACCTTGACAAATTATATACCTTAACGTTCCTCATGAATCACTGTATCTACTAGCGAAAATCGTAAGAAAATTTATTCAATAGTTTTTGAACTTATCGCGAACAGACAAACGTGGCAGACTTTGTTTTATACTATGTTATGTAGAGTTACAAAAATGTATTAGTCGTTGCCCTTTCAACTCTGAATATCTATCTATCTAATACCTTTAAACGAGCAATTCTTGTATATTTTTATATTGTTATGTATTCAGGATCTCGGGAACGGCGGAAGCGATTTCCGTGAAACTTAGTATGTAGGTAGTTTCGGGGACGATAAATCAATTTAGCAGAATTCATTCATAGAAAACTTTTTTTATTTGAGTTTACAAACAATGAAAAAATATAGGTAGAATATAAAGATAAATTTCGCCGCCGCTGTCAAAACAAAAATAGCTCAGATGGAAATCGGCTGCTTCGAAAATCCGTCGAACTCCAGTTTGAATCCGAGTAACAACAAAAGAAATATCTTTTTTTAATATTTCTTTCTTTGGTAAATAAAAATGCTTATTTTGTGAGGCAAACCTAATAGTTTATTTTAATTTAAAAAGGTTTTTTAAAGAACCGAGCTAGCCTCGGTCGTCCAGGTACTGAATGTTTAAATATGTAACAATAAAATCTGGAAGGATGGCTATCTTTTTAGAATAACTGTTAAATCTGGTAATCCAAAGTTCAAAGTAAGTTCATTACAAAGCATTCATTTCCCAAAATGAGTAAACACCTAAATGGTCTCCATATTTGGGCCCGCTATCTAAAATGACGATTTCCTCACATAAATATATATTTTGTTAGTATTATTCTATATTATTTAGAAATAACACAACGGTTGGCAGTTGTATAGTATAATAATTAAAAGCAATATTTAAAAAATCACCAAAAGATTCAAAAATATCGGGCAATGTTAATACTTTGCCAGTGAACATATTTTACAAACTAAAACGTAAAAATTGTTATGACTTTTTTATAATAACCGTCATTTCATTTCTCGTCATTTCCCTAGTAGTTGTAATAATATTCGTCCAATAGGACAGGCGAAAGAATTAATCCATACTGCCAATTCTGAAGTTGAACAGTTCTAATATGTATTATTTAGCCAGTTTTCTTCTATGTCCACGATACTCTAAAGACGTAAGCGCCAAATCTTCTATGCAGTATTTCTTACATTCTTCACCATCCAAAAATTAAGAAATCAACATTCAGATAAAGTGTCGTGCGATTATTTCAATATTCTAACAAGGAGGTGGCTCCTTGTTAGAACTTTCCTGGATTTTTTTGTAGCATTCTGGAATTTATACTCTGTGTTATTATTTTCCATTCATTTCACTTATACACAATAAACAAATTATATTACATAAAACGCCACCAATTTTACACAATATAGAGTCAAGTAGCATAAGATTATGCATAAAATATAAAATCCACTATAAATGACAAACTAAAATCCCGCCAAAAACCCTTTTCCGTCAGTAGCATAGACAACAGATGATATTATATTTTTATATATCAATATTACCGAAGCATTTGCCGTGGTTAATATTTTATTCTCATGGAATTAACGATGAATTCAACTTCAATTTAGAAAAAAAAAAAAACAAATCTTAATTTTAGAGTCACGTAAGCAATAAGCCCCAGTAAATAATTTATAATTAAAACTTTGGTCTGCAGATATCTATATTTAACGTAAAAATTAAGATTGTACAATCAATTGTATTATAAAGTCAACAATATTACATAGTTAGATACCGAACTCTATTAAATGCAGCAAATTTACTACAGCAACACTAACGCCTTCTCATTTCACGATTCGCAAATTATGAATATCAAAGCTACAGATCAAATCAATCGCCAATCACAAATCGTACAAACATGGCATTTCAGTGTAGTGTTTGTTTGTGAATATTGAAGTGCGTAAAAGTCTGACTACAACAGACCACGAACTGTATATAAATCTAAAAAACAAGACTAATTAGTATTTATTTTGTGGTGATATAAGCAAATTAAAAACTTTTTGGAGCATATTCTTCGGTGCGGTGAGTTTTGATTTTAAAAATTATCGTTTTATTTCGAATTTTAATAATTTATTTTTAGGGTTTATTAAAACAATATTTTATTCTTAGGAGTATTTATAAAAAAATGTTGTGCTTATGCTTTCGTGTATTTTGATGTATACGTGTGTTATATATATTACATGTATTATTCGATTATTTTTCAATATATATTTGGTTTTGTACGTTTTTAGTTTTAAATTGTGACGCGAAAGTGTTATAAGATTTATTATTTTTCATGAGATATCTATTAAAATGAGTGTAAGCATTTTAATTATTAATCAACATAAATTAGAATGATGTAGTAAGCTTGAGTTATGTACACAGTATAAAATATTTGATTACATTCTACTTTGTACATGCATACTATTACTTAAGCTGCATAGTAATGGGTAAAGAACATTATGTACTGAATTATATACTTATACATTTTTTAAATATAATATTTAGGATATTGCACAGACACTTGGCCCATTAAAAACAAAAGAATGTTGTAAAAATCACCTCTTCTTCATTTATTTACTGAAAGAAATTCAAGTTTTTTTAATTATTTTATACAGACCTGTGGTGGTCTTACCAATCTAAATGCTAATAAATTAAAAAAATATATAATCCATTAATGCTGACAGTTATCTTGACTATTCAAAAAAAATAATGCTGTGAAAAATTACCACAGTTTATATATGACTATTTATTTTTTGTTATATACCTATTGAAATGAGTTGGTGTTCTTCATGTGATTCCTTACTGATAAAAAATTATGTTATAATATTATAATGAATTTATTTATTTATATAACTTCAATTATATCAAAAGACAACAAAACAAAATATTTTGAATATTTTTATTCTATTATAAATATTGACTTATGAACTTTTTGGTGTATGAATTAAAAAATTATATCTATAGTTATTAGTTTTTGTACAGTTATTAAACATTAATTGTAGTTGATTAAAAAAAAGTATAAACCTTATAATTACTAGGCTTAATTCCATGTTACTATCATTACAAATATTATATATATTTAATTATAAAACAAAGTACTCAGTCTGTCTGTTTTGCATTAAAGTACTCACCAGTAGATTAAGTGATTTATGAGATAGGTTTAGGTATATAATTTGTCAAGGTTTTTTTTTTTAATCAGGTCCAGACAACTTCTGCCTGCCCTGCTTGTATTATTTAAAAATGTAGTGAATTTATCATTGAACTTAGAAAAAAATCTTATCATACATATACTATTGTTAACTGTATCAATTTACCATGTTCATTACATTATTAATTAATTAATAATTGAAAATATAATATTGTATTAAATTAAATACATTAAATATTCCATCTAAACTTAAGAATATAATTATTTTAAAGGTTGCAATAGGATTAACATAAAGGTAGCATGTTGATGCCTTATATGCATAACCATATATGTAAAGTGGTCATCAAACAATAAACAAGTGTAATTTCAAATAGCCAGTTACATAAATGGACCAAGAAATTTAATGTTCTTCAACTTATGACATTCTCAATTCTATCATACTACCTACACATTTATTGAATCAAATATAACAAATATGATGTTTTGTTACCATAATTTATTCATCATTTGAAATAAATAATGAATTAATAAAAAATTAGCTCCAGCTCGTGTCTTTGTCCACATCGAATAGTTACTGTGGGTTAGCGCTAAAAAAAACTCAAATTTTGAAACATTCTTCATTGATGCTCCTCTCCTATTGGTCTTAGCGTGACAAGACATGTATATAGCGTGATAAGATAAGCCTATAGCCTTGCTCAATAAATGAGCTATCTAACACTGAAAGAATTTTTGAAATTGGACCAGTACTTTCTGAAATCAGCTTGTACAGGCAAACAGACTCTAGCTTTATAAGATTAATATAGATACAGGTTTGCAGACATCATAGATACAATCTCATTTAATGTAATATGTTATATAGTTGTCATATGCTATAATGTTAGGCTATCAGATGTTGTCATAGGGCTAAAGAGTTTGTTTGTTCGAACATGCTAATCTCAGGAACAACTGCTCCAATTTGATTATTTTTTATATCTATAGGAGCCAAACAAACAGGTGACGTACCTGTTGTTAAGCGATCACCACCGTCCATAGACACTAGCAACCCCAGAGGAGTTACAAGTGCGTTGTCAGCCTGTGTTTGGGGAAATGGAAGAGGGGAGGAAAGATGGGTCACCGGTGCTATTACTGACCAAACGAAACGCAACAATGCAAGCCCTGTTACTTCACGTCGGTTTTCTGTGAGAGGATGGTGCTACCCCAGATGAGCCGACCCATTCATGCTATAACCAATAATAGCTTTAGCGTGGCTCTACCACCTACAGTTTGTTGCTTTTTTACACCTGTTTGCTTGAACACACTAATCTCAGAAAATATTGGTCCAATTTGAAAAATTCTTTCAGTTCTATATAGCTCATTTATAGAGGAAGGGTATAGGTTATATATCATCACGTCAACACCAATAGGAGCGGAGCACCAATGAAGAATGTTTCAAGATTAGGGTTTTTCCCTCTTGAGAGTTTCCACTGTGTGTTAGTGGAAAGTGAGTATTACGTGCGGACGAAGTCGCGGGCAGATGTAAGTTATTTATAAGTATTGATCATCTTGCAAGATGTTTAAAGAAAACTAATACGTTCTAACACACGTAAGGCAAAAGGTCAAAACATTATGGCTGATTCCAGATAAAGCTAGAATGTAGGAATGTGGTTTATCAAGAAAATTCCTTATTTAACAGTCACCATTTTAGATTATTATCGTGTTATGTATCGTAGTTCTAATGTATACCTGGAATAAAATTCATATTACGATGACTTGATAGACGCAAACATGTTCATTTCACAAAGGTGAAAATCTGGGGGGAGGGGGGGGGGAATAAGTTGGTTTGCGGACGATAATTTTACGTAATAAAGTCATAAGAAGACATTGGTGAAAAATTGCATACTTTTATGAATTGAAATCTATACTTGTATACTAATATTATAAAGAGGTAAAGTTTGTGACGTTGTAGGGGGGAAT
>JACEII010000073.1:1628955-1697185 GCA_014332785.1 Antheraea mylitta | reverse complement strand
GAGTTTGTTTGTTTGAATCTCAGGAACTACTGGTCCAATTTGAAAAAATATTTCATTGTTAGGTAGTTCAATTATCAAGGTGGGCTATAGACTATTTATCATCGCGTTAAAACCTATAGAGGCGTAGAACCAATGAAGAATGCTTCAAAATCGTTTTTTTTCCTTTTGAGAGCTTCCACGTTAGCCCAAAGACTATGAAGTTATTCTTGGTTTCAGTATGAATGGATCGGCTCGTCCGGGGTAATACCACCCTCTCACAGAAAACCGACGTGAAGTAACAGTGCTTGCATTGTTGCGTTTCGTTCGGTCAGTGAGAGCGCCGGAGACTCATCTCCCCTGCCCTCTCCTCTCTCTTCCCTTCCCCTCTCCTCTAACCCCTCCCTCTTTCTCTGCCCTCCCCCAAACACAGGCTGGAAACGCCCGTGCGCCTCCTCTCGGGTTGCTAGTGTCTATGGACGGCGGTGATCACTTAACAAGAGGTGACCCGCCTGTTCGTTTGCCTCCTATATGATATAAAAAAAACTATTCCACGAGGACGAAGTCGAGAGCAAAAGCTAGTTTTAAAATATATCTTAAGCGTATATCAATTGATCAAAGAGATTTCTTTTTCGATTTTTGATGAATGAATGCCGTTTGTTTATTTGCGCTACGAGAAGTTACGACTCCGGAGATCACAGACATAAAATGGAAGAGATCTTAGGTCATCGTACTTTATACGATTTGGCTTTCGTCCATATTGCATTCGGCAGTTAGCGAAACTGCACGCACATAGACGACACACACACGCATAGAGAAAATAGATCTGCGATGAAATATTTGATCTATGGTTTCTTTTTTTTAATTAACATGTGTCAGAGAAGGTTTTAAAATAGCACTGAAATCAATAATTCCATAGGTGGTAGAGCTATTCTGAAGTTATAATTGGTTTCACCATGAATGGGTCAGCTCGCTCCGGGTAGTACTACCCGACACACAGAAACACCGAGTAATAGTGCTTGCATTGTTGCGTTTCGTTCGGTCAGTGAGAGCGCCGGAAGACCACCTCCCTTTCCCCTCCCCTTCCCCGACTGCCAAATTTCCTATTCCCCCTTCCTCCAAACACAGGCTGGCATCGCGCTTGCTACTCCTCTGGAGTTGCGTGTTGCGTCTATGGATGGTTGTGATCACTCAACATCAGGTGACCGACCAGTTGGTTTGGCTCCTTTGATATAAAAAAAATCTGTCACGATGACTTCTCAACAGTGGTACTACAGTATAAATATGAAACAGTAAGGAAACTACGAACAAACGCTCGAAAACGACGAGATGTGTTGAAAGGAATTATATGGACAGCACCGCGAAACCCGCTTAGGGGTCGTGTCGATGCGCATGTTATGTTGAGTTAGTGTGCCGGTGCGAGCGTTTATAGGGAGTTTCCAAACTGTCTGTTATGTGAACTGTTGTGGTACTGTACGTCGCTATAGCTGTGTGCTTTATTGAATGAAATATATTTTTTTCTGATAATATACAAATTCAGAAAATGTAGAGCGACACTTCTTTCGTAACTGAAATAACAGTATGAGTTATGTATGTTATGAAGAGATTGATCCCTGCCTCTCCTTTTCATAACCGAACCACGCGCGCTGGTCTTCGAATACTGTGGGTTTTACGGTAAATCCTATCTGGCCACGAACTAAAAAGTTTGCTATGTCTTATCCTTGCCGTACCGTGAAGCTGTGGAACAATCTCCCGGCCAGTGTGTACCCTCCTTCCTATGACATGGGGTCCTTTAAGCGCAACGTGAAGAGACACTTCCACAGGCCGGCATGACAGCGGTGACCGGCGATGGATAGTATGTCACTCGGTGGTCGCCACTGTTTTCGGATTGTACTGTACTTACCATCAGGCATATTGTAGTCATTTTGCCGTGCTGAAATAAAGAAAAAGTGTGGACAGATAATTCTTCTACCTAACGTTTTCCCGGCTTGGTGCCAGGGTCCGTTTTCCTCCTTAGCTTTCTCCACTTTGCCCGGTCTTCGGCATCCTGTTGTGTGAGGTTTTTCTCCTTAATATCAGCCCTCACCACGTCCAGTCAGCGTTTTTTGGGCCTGCCGCGAGACCTTTGGCCTTGTACGGTGATGTTGAGACATCTTTACGACTTTCCTGCAGCTTGTCGGCGATGTCACGGATTCCAAGGCTGCCACGGATATGGACAGATAATTGATACTCTATAATTAATCTCTCTCCCGCTGTTGGCTGGCTGCTTACCCGCACACCTGAAAAGCTAACAAAATATCTACCACGGTGAGAATCTCTCGAACCTTCGTTATGCGTAGACCAACGCGTTGCAATGGTTTGCCCAGCGCGTATTTTCCTCAGGGCTATGTTTTGGGGCTCTTCGAGAAGGGACTGAAACGCGCTCTTCAAGATTGGCAACACAACAATGATACCCTTAATTTTACAGTTGTCCATAGGCGACGGTAATCATTTACCATCAAGTGGACCGTTTGCCTTTTGGCGTCAAAAAAATTAAGATCACAAACATCTGTTTCGATTATAATATGAAAAATGAAAAAAGACATTTAAGGTATGTCTTTATTCCGTGTCGATTTGGCAAGGGAAATACTTAAATATACTTTAAAGGGTATAATCGTGAAACTAAATTATAATCTGGCAACACAACCGAGTCGTATGTAATTATAAATCTCAAATTTAATTATCGTCATATAAAACCATTTATATTATACTTCGTCATAATCGCGAAGAGTTAATAAATTAGTGAACGTTTTATCATAGATTGTCAACCATTTCGATCAGGGATGTTTATTAAAAATTGTTGAATGAATCGTATAGAAGTAAAAGCAACTAAAGTTCTCGCCAATCTTTTTGGCCACTTAAATAACTATAAGTTCGGGTTTGCGCATAATATTATCAAGAGCTTAATACAAAACAAAGTTAAAGTATTATTATAAGAATCTAAAATTGGATTTTTTATCCATAACTTGTCTCCATGTTATATAAATAGAATAGGTACGTATAAATTTGTGTTTTACGGATATATATGCAGAGCGGTCAAAAAGATTGGCTATGACTGTATATCTATTTGTTTCATTCTCCATACTAATATTATAAAGAGGTAAAATTCGTCGCGCGATACAGTGACACAAATCTTACATCACTGCAACAACAGTACACATACCACCCCCACACACGTGCACGCATACACGCTTACACGTGAAAGTGGAAGGGTTTTATTTCTTTCCCGTATAGAACTGAAATAGTTTGGAAAATTATCCGATACGAAATATATATAAGAGTTGTTGAGGTATGTATGCTTGGTACACATATATGTTACGCTCCAACAACTCATATATGTATGGATATTTAGCTTAGGTCAGGTCAGATAGATCGCTAATTGCACGTATCAGGCAAGAGCCCAAGTCGAGGTGTACCGCAAGCACTCGCCTTAGTAGTCCGGTGAAGCTGTTAAGACCTTGCTGGGTCAATAGCATAGTCAGTTCGTTCGAAAAAAAAAGGTAAAGTTTGTGACTTTGTGAGGTTGTACGGGTGTAATATCTGGATTTGCTAGATTGATTTTGAAAATTCTTTTACCATAGAAATCTTTTTTTCGAAATGACTTCGCTATTGATCCAGCAAGGATTTTAACACCTTCACCGGACTGCTAAGGCGAGCGCTTAAGGCACTCAGCCGATTTTATTTTGGCAACAAGTTCAAAGGTGCACGGCACACCTCGGCTTGGCTGTTGCCTGTTGCATGCAAAATTGCGACTTATCTTAGCTAACCTAGCTAACTATTCATGTATGTATGAGTTGTTGAAACGTATATGTGTACCAAGCATACACGCCTCAACAACTCCTCCATATATTTATTGTAGAAATCCCTAATAATAGTTATTTGTGAGTGTATAGGCTATATATTAACCCGAAAAATTGAAAGACGTTTTTGTGGTTTTCGGATTTGTCGGAGAAAAGACGGTCGAACGAAAATGTTTCTTACGAACGCTGCTTAAACGATGAGAGATATATGATTGAGTGCTAGAGAACTAGCAGAGCTTGATAATAAAAAGTCAGCAACAGCATATGTCTCACTTCAAGTTTCTTTTATTATTAGGGCAAGATAACGTCCGCCTTACCAGCTAGTGAATTATAATTATCTTATTTTCTATTTTAACAATTACCAGACGTTTATTTAGAAATTAGCGTTTGCTCACGTATTTGCTAGCATTAATATAGATTTGACTTTTATGAGCACTTGTTTTTCTAGATGATATGCCTAGATACAATAACCAGTTGTCTTTTCTTGTAATGGGATATTTAATACATTCAGCAGATTTAGGGCGTCGTTGGTAAGAACGGTCAGGTCATTTGTGGAGAACCATTATATTTTCTTGGTGGGCATTTCTGTATGATGTATGCTATTCATTGAATATCCGCCCCGCAGTCACAGCACCGTGACTCAATCCATCCGCAACGGTATTTAAATTCTGCACACCATTCGCGTCTAGTACGCAATCTGTTTAATTTGCACAAGTTACTTCGGAGCAGTTCGAAACACTTTCATTCAACGCATATCTAGATGTCACATCTTGTCTCACTCAATTTTGACGCTTGCCAGGTTGTTCGCCATTCGCTCCCTATGCTTGATTCCATATTCCCTGTTTCCACAGGAATTTTGTAAGCCGGTCGTCGGGATTTTAATCTTTGTTTTTATAATATCCTCTTCAGTAGTGAAGACGTGAAAACGTAACAAACAAACTCACATACTTAATTACGCCGCGTCGTCATTAAAATTACAATAACTTTTGATACGGTGCACCGATAATAATGAAACAAAGACTAAGTTATTCTCGAAGATATGCTTCATTATTTATTTCATGTGGTTTATAGTGAACCGAGTACTTTAGCAGTGATGCGTATTCATACAAACAGACAGATAGACAGGCAGACATTTCTAAAAATGATTGAAATTTATTTTATTGCTTACTCCTTAACACCTGCAACAATTTTTTTTACGAAAATCTAAAAAGTACTGACACGTTAGATTTACATTCTTATTATATACTATATTAAAATACTATATTTTATAAACAAGTTTCCAACTACAGTTAAAAAGAACGTGCTTGGTTTGTGTATGTGCATCTTTTTTTAATCCAAAATAAAATTACGTAATTTCACGCAGTTGAACACACGGTGTTGTTAAAAGAAATAAATAAACCGAAACAAATCCAGACCGTATGTTTACAACACCTGTGAAGGAAAATATACAAACCATTTCAGGGTGAAGTAGTTAAATTCAATTGCGAACTTGGTTTGTTTGTATTATACGAGAGATTGGCGTGTTCTTCGGATATGGTCTTTTGAATCTAGTAGCTTTTTTTTTCGAACTGGCTAATCTTTTTTTTCCTCGAACTGGCTACACTATTGACTGAGCAAGGTCTTAACAACTTTACCAGACTAACTGATTATACGTTATTATTCTGATGACTCTTTACCATTTCACCGGACTAATAGGGCGAGTGGTAACCGGCAATCAGCTGCATAAAAATAACCACAAGTGTGCTAAAATCGCCAAACCTCGGCTTGAGCTGGAATCTAGAAGCTATGATGATTTTATGGTAGCAGCTTTGGACGCCCCTTCAAATGATGTGTAACGTTCAAAATCAAAATGATTTATTCAATTTAGGCTCTTGAGAAGGCACTTCTGAACGTCAAAACTACCACCGGTTCTGAATACAACCCAGTCATCGAAAAGAATCGGCAAGAAACTCGATCTGGTTTATCTTTTCTCTATACATAACATATTTCAATAGACATATATCGTTACATTCGTTTTGGTGGATGCACAGAGAGAGATGTCATTTCCAGACGTCACCGTTGTTCACATATTGATCCATCCTGTAATAGTATACAATCAGGTATAATATATATACCTACATCACCCGATCAAGCCTCCCACGGTAGCGGCCACCCGATCAGACCTCCGACGGAGGCGGCTCAAGCCTAGGTTCGATCCCTCGGTAGGGAGCCCTTGAGTGCGTTGCTTGCGCGATACGGTGACACACAAATATACATCACCGCTACAACACTACACGATCACCCCCACACACGTGCACGCCCACACGCTTACACATGAAAGTGGAAGGGTTTACTTTTTTTCCCTTATCGAACTGAAAAACTCTCAATTTTCCGATAATAAATATATGGAGGAGTTGTTGAGGCGTGTATGCTTGGTACACATATATGTTTCAACAACTCATACATATATGAATAGTTAGCTAGGTTAGCTAAGATAGGTCGCGATTTTGCATCCAACAAGCAACAGCCAAGCCGTGGTGTGCCCTATCCTTGAGCTAGTTGTCAAATAAAATCGGCTGAGTGCCCTAAGCGCTCACCTTACTAGTCCGGTGAAGCTGTTAAGACCTTGCTGGGTCAATAGCGTAGTCATTTCGAAAATATATATATATACATATATATACCTACATATAATATAGTACCTGGGCGACAGAGCCTAGCCTCGGTTCTTTAAAAAACATTTTTAAATTCAAATAAACTGTTATAGGTTAGCCTCACAAAATTAGCATTTTTTTACATGAAAAAATATTTAAAAAAGTCGCTCTTGCTATTATAATAATAAAATTATTTATTTAATTAAAATAAATTATTGGGATACGCGGATTTTCGAAACAACCAATTTCTACCCGTGCTATTTTTGTTTTGACAGCGGCGGCGAAATTTACCTTCATATTATAGCTATATTTTTTCATTGCCTGAAATCTCAATGAAAAAAGATTTCTATGAATAAAATCTAGCTAGATCGATTTAATGTCCCCGAAACTACCTACATACCTACTAAGTTTCTCGGAAATAGATGACTCCATTTCCGAGATCCTGAGTATGTACAAATATAAAAATATACAAGAATTGCTCCTTTAAAGGTATTAGATAGATAGATAGATAATAATAGGTATAATCAGTCTGAACACCAGTTTTCTCTTTCGCGCTCCAATTGATAGTTAGGAAAGAGTGAGATAGCAATAAACTCCTGTTATTATCTATTTTACAAACTTCTCGCAAACCTCGTTCCTCTTAAAACATGTCCAGTACTTTTATAACGTCGTCGAATTTTAAAATAACGTTCGTAATTAAAAAATAAAATTTTATTTTTATATATAATGCTTTAGAATGTCCGCTCAATAAAGTGTTGATAAAAATTTTGTATTTTAATCAGTTACATCGAAAACATAAAGTTGTCTCATACACTTAACTGTTCTTTCAGCGTTTTAAACAACTTAATTTTTTTTTTTAAACTTAATTATATATGGGACTAGTTGTTACTCGCGCTTTCGTCTGTTTGCAATTTAGCAAAGTATTTTAATGAATGTAAACGTGCGAGTAATACTAAATACTGATTTTTTAGGTTAGTGTATTTGCATGGAAACTTTTTTATCAAAATCCTTATAACATCAGCTAGCCGCCAGTGAAAAACTCGCTAAAGTCGGTATAGCGGTTCCGGAAATTAGCCAAATCAAACAGACAGGCAGACAAAAATCTAGAAATTTGTTCTTCTTATAATAGTAGCCCAAGTTACTCCTTTTATCATCAGCTATTGGCCGGTGAAATATACACTAAAATCAGTCCAACGGTTCCGGAAATTAGCCGGAACAAACAGACGGGCAGACAAAAATCTGAAATTTTGTTTTTATAGTGACAGTAGCCCAAGATACTTCTTATAACACCAGTTATTCGTTAGTGAAAGTCCCGCTAAAATCGGTCCAACGGTTCCGGTAATCAGATGGATCAAACAGAAATCAGACAACAATCTGAAAATGTATTTTTCTTATTTTAACAGTGGCCTAAATTAATCCATATGGCATCCGCTATTGGCCAGTGAAAGACCCACTAAAATCGGTCCAACGGTTCCGGAAATTAGCCGGAACAAACAGACAGGCAGACAAAAATCTGAAAATTTGTTTTTCTCATTATAAGTACCGTATATAAGTACTTTCATATCCATTTAGCTTATGTTATTTTGATAACATAAACATACACTTCAATTTTATTTGTATAGATGAGATTATCAAAAACAAGTGGGAGTACTGACCCTGGGTTTAAGAGAATTCGTCATCGTAAGGATAACCTTGAGCTCATTTTGCACAGTCTTATATTAAACTTGTTTGTGATTTTTCAAATTATATTTAAACGGTATTGTAATATAGTCGACATATCGGCGAGTAGGTTTTGTCATGAACGCAGCGCTTTAACAATGATGTGTGTTCATACAAACATATAGATGTTTCTAGAAAATGAATGAGATGTATTTTCTCTCTTATTTCAGTGGGGAAAACGGTTAATAATATCATAATATCTCCCTCCTCTGATTCTTATCTAATTTCGAGATTATCGAGAAAAGCAAATTGAAAATTGTTACTTATTTCCTACTCAATACAAATAAATTGAAAATAAATAAATATTGACACTTATAAATATGTCGTAGTGGACGCAAATAATTAAATATACAAAAAAAAAACGCATTATAGTATGCATACTACTTGACAAAATAAAAACACAATAATACTGAAGGTTATAAAAATAATAAATTATTCTCTACATTACTCTAAATAATATTACCAGGTAAACCAAATACAAAATTGTCATACTTGATCTATGTCAAGTAGTTTACCTATGTAAAAACCCCATCACAGAGTAGTAATAATAATATTCGTCCACTAGGACAGGCGACGGAATTAATCGATACTGCCAATTCTGAAGTTGTCAGTCAATATAGGTAGTTCTGATATATTATTTAACCAGTTTTCTTCTATGTCCAAATTAATGTAAAAGCATAAGCACCAAATCTTATGTATAATATTTCAAACATTTCTCATCTTCTTAATCTTCGACTAATCTATACTAATATTATAAAGCTGAAGAGTTTGTTTGTTTGGTTGAACGCCCTAATCTCAAGAACTGCAGGTCCGATTTGAAAGTTTCTTTTAGTGTTAGATAGCTCATTTATCGAGGATGGTTATAGGCTACATATCATCACGTTAAAACCAATAGGAGCTGCGCACTGATGAAGAATGTCTCAAAATCGGGCTATTTTGGAAGCTTCCGCTGCGTGTTAATATCAGTATTATATGCGTTGCCATGGTAACACGATAATATTCTATCGCAAATATTTTCATGGTTTATTTTGTGTTCCTATTCAAAAAGTTTATTCTACGTTCTTTTTGTGTTCCTATTCAAAAAGTTTTTCTACGTTCGTTTTGTTTACAATTTTTAATTATATGTACGTGTTGCGTTTATATCGCAAACATTTCTAAAGTTAATTTTGTGTTGCTATTCAAAAACTTTAGTAGTAATAATATTCGTCCAATAAAACAGTCGAAGGAATTAACTCATACTGCCAATTCTGAAGTTGTCAGTATAGGTAGTTTTCTTCTATGTCCAAGTTAATGTAAAGGTCTAAGCGCCAAATCCTCTATATAATATTTCATACATTTTTATCTTCTTAATTTTCAAGACCACAGAGTTCATGCTCCGTGGTATTATTTTTCATTCATTTCACTTATGCACAATAAACGAACCATATTACATAAAACGTCACTAATTTAACACAATAAGAGACAAGTAACACAAGATTATGAATAAAATATAAAATCCACTACATGACAGACTAAAATCCAGCCAAAAATTTTATTCTACGTTAGTTTTGTTCCCAATTTTTGATTTGTGATATATTACGTATTATAAAAGTAAAGTAATTATATTTTATATTAAAATAAATACTTTTTAGCTAATAAATATATCTGTGATGCTACAAATATCAACAATATTTTGTTAATCTGTCGATATGTCTGTTTTTTTATTTGTTTCGGGTAATCTCCAAAATGGCTGGACCTATTTGAATAGTTTTTTTTTTCTTAGAAATGACTACGCTATTGATGTAGCGAGGTCTTAAAAGTTTCACCGGACTACAAGTAATATTTGAACGGGAATTTTACGAGCAAATAAGTAACTAATTAGCTGTTTTATTTTAAGCTAGCGGGTTCAGCAGACGTTGTAGACAAACTATACCTCAACCTTGCCTAAGAATCATTTTATATATTAGTGAAAACGACATGAAGATGCGTTCTGTGGTTTTGGATCTTATCGCGAACAGGCATATAGGCAGACGTGGAACGTTTTACACTATGTCGTGATGAACTGTTATCCGAGCATTCGTCTGTGTGAAATTAATCAAATATATGTTGTTCACTGTAAACATGCGCGTGTGACGTGCACTGTACTGGACTCCAAGAATAAATATAATTGAAAGTCATATGTTTGTTTATATGTGATTTAAATTATAGCAAGGTATAATTATAACTTAATTATATCGACACTATGGACATATTATATCTATATAATAAAATATTTAACACATATTGTTTGATAATGTTTATCTTAATGTTTTCATTACTTTCTTATATAGTGTAAGGTAGCACTGAGGGTGATATATATAGCAGTTTAAAGTTCCAGTTATGTGGCTGATGATAAATTCCATCCCATTCGCTATACTAGTAGTATCCACATATATAATTTACACGTTACCTGTAACAGTAGATGATGTGCGTGTGATACTTACAAATATTTTTGAAAGAGTATTATTGTAATTTACACTAGATGTGTGATCACAATTTTAAATTTATTTAATATATTAAAAAAACGCGTGCGAAGCCGCGGGTAACAGCTAGTCATAAAATAAAATTGTTCACATATCTCAAAGTGTGGAGTTGATTAAGTCAAAGATAGGTTTAAAATTATAAGGACAAGTTAGGCGACCGACATTCAGGTAGAGTGTGTGCAATTATTTCAATGTTCCAACAAGATGGCGGTTTCCTTGTTAAAACTTTACAAGGATTTTTGTGGCATCTCAGAATCATGCTCCGTGGTATTTCCATTCACTTCACTTATAAACAATAAACGAACCATATTACATAAAATACCGCCAATTTTACCCAATATAGAATCAAGAAACATAAGATTATGAATAAAATATAAAATCCACTACATGACAGACTAAAATCCCGCCAAAAATTCCCTATCAGAGAGTATAAATAAAATAGCATGGACGTCCGTTTTGACGCCTTGACCCAGTGTTGCCGACAATCAAATGTCAGCGAGTTCAAGATTAATAATTTTGAATGCTGTCGTATCATGTATTTTCGATGATTACTTTTTTAATTTGTTAAAAAATATATTATCAGGTTTGTTTTATTTATGTCAGTATAATGAGTAAGTGCGTGCGTTACGAAAAAAGTACGATATAGATATATTTTTTAATTTATTTCTTAGATACTTCGTTCTTCTCTAAAACTAGCACGAATCTTCCTTTTGTATAAGGTTCTAAGAAGCCTTGATTTTTATAAGCTCTAAGCATTCAGGGATATGTTTTTCTTGCTGCAGACAAAGTGGGGCAACCGGTGTGGGGCGTATGGGCAGGACAATACAAATGGTAGGTGGTAGGCCACGCTGAAGCTATTATTGGTTACAGAATGAATGGTTCGGCTCGTCCGGGGTAGCACCAGGTTCTCACAGAAAACCGACGTGAAGTAACAGTTCTTCCATTGTTGCGTTTCGTTCGGTCAGTGAGAGCGCCGGAGACCCATCTCCCCTCACCTCTCCTCTCCCTACCTCTCTCCCTTTCTCTTCACTCCCCCAAACACAGGCTGGCAACGCACTTGCGACTCTTCTGGGGAAGCTAGTGTCTATGGACAGCGGTGATCGCTTAACAACAGGTGACCCGCCAGTTCGTTTGCCTCCTATATGATTTAAAAAAAAAAGATGAAATCGTGCGTATCAACTAGATAAGATATAATTAACTCTTAAATTCACAAGTCTCTTTATTTCATTGTCAAATACGTGAATACTTTTTCTATTCAACATAATTACATGGTCATATCTATGCACAAATTACTTCTCATTTTATTAATTCACAATTACTTAATGCCAAAAACTCCGCTAACATCCCACGATATTAAAATTAATTAATTATACTACAATTTTCACAGACAATTTATAAAGTTTTAATGGAAGTGTATTCATTTATTATCATAATTAAAACATTAATATTAATTAGTATTTAAATAAGAAGTATAAAAAAGAGTAGTTAACTATATCAGTTCTGGTTGATATATCAAAAAGTTTGGAATTAAAGAGTATAACATAGTGTATTTAATTTGTAAATCGGCTGTTTACGCTATTCACATATCATAGCCAACTATGTTTAAATATAGTAACTTCCTCGAAATGTTCGTAATTTCATGAGAATCTCCGCTCTCAGTCGCGTCGTTGTATTTCTGATCGACTGACGGCCGCACAGGACTCGATTCCAGTGCTCGATTATATTACGGTCCCCTTTTTTAATTATTAGTTAGTAAACCTCGTTTCACCTGTCTCTTTGTCAGTTTAAAAAGATATGTCAGAACGATAACGTATACAAAAGTTTGTTTTGTCTGTGGTTACGAGATTTCGAAAATGGAATTAGTGAAAACGGGCGCATACAGGAAGCCCTTTTGAAAATGGAACGACGCGTGTCATTTCGCTTTCGTCGGCACGCGAAAGTTTGTTTGTTGTGGCCAGTGATGTGTGATCTGTGGTTCGCAGAGGTGGTATTCTATTAGCCTTTGTATGGAGGGAGTGTGAAAATGATAAAAATAATACATTGAGTTTCTTTTTCATTTAATAACATTGAAAAGAAAGTTTAGTAATAATTCTTTTATCGATTTAAAATAAATTGAAGTTTTATAAAATAGTGTGAAAATAAATCAAGTTTATAATATGACTAGCGACTCGCCCCAGCTTCGCACGAGTGCAGTGTAGATATCCGTTTTAATAAAATACTATTAAGGGCAGTTTTGATCTACATGACATGTACTACGTATGTAATGTATTTAATTGAATAATGAATACTAAATTGTATAAAATAGCTTGGTAAATAGTACATAATTATTTTTGTAAAGAGATAAAAATGGTTACTGTGGGTTATCCTTTAAAGATAAATAAATATATACTATCGTGAACTTTTTTATCGATCTTTTTAATACATTTCCGTAGTACATTAATTTGATCTATCTCGTAAGGTTTAGACAGCGTTTATGATTTAAACACACAAAAATATGTTTGTAACGACATCACGTTCTAAATCTTTGAATTTTTTGGCTTATATGTATTGTAATATGTATGTATTATACATATAAATTTTCCTCTTGAATCAGTCTGTCTATCGCTGAACTGTATTAAAATCCATTGAATAGTTTAGAATATATAAGAGAACAGACAGCGGAAGCGACTTCATTTTATACTATGTAAAGATTTAATATGAATTATTATAATGAAAATTCACGTAAATTTTGAAGACATAAACTAGTTTCTTTCAATTTTTAATAGTGCCTTACTGTATTGTATTAACTGTAACGCGAAGAAAATGCCACATATGAAAGAAATATAAAAAAAAAATCTAACTATCCACCTAGGTTTTGTATGGGTTCAATGTACTGATGTGCGATTTAGATATTATATGATTATTCTTCTAGCCCTTTATAACTGACAGTCAATAAAGTAAAAAAAAAGATTCCTAACACATAATTTCACACCAATATATATATTTTATTTATGCAACGTTTAATTATTGGTATTTTTGAGGCATTTATCGCAATTTTATTCTTTATTTATATATTTAGGTGTAATCCACAGTGCAATTAAAATATCTAATGGAATATACATTAATATTAGACAAAATAGCTATGCAAATAACAGATAGTATGTAAAATATATTATCATGGTTATATTTAGGAGCTAGCGACATACATAAGCACAGATTTTATTCTAAGCCTTTTTAAGGTATAAAATTCCTTTTTTGTTAACATTTTCACTGTTTTCAAAACATTTTTTTACAAATAGATTTTCTCATTGAGAAACGGATAAGGGAATCCTATTTTAATTTTAATAGCATTAGACCCTGAATATTAAAGATACACCAGGGAACCCTTATAGTGATTGTGATATTGGTACGTTTAAGACTAGGTAGCTAGGTAGGTAGGTACCTAGGTTCTGCCTACACTAAGTCACGAGCACAGCTACTAAATAATATCATCATCAGCCTGTAAGAGGCCCACTGCAGGGCCATAGGCCTCTTCCTGAAGGAAGGTATGGACGTAATCACCACACCAACCCACAACGTATTGGCGATTTTAAACTCTGAAAAATCCACAGTACTATATTTTTCCCACATACAGTAGTACTACAAGAACATTTCTCAGATTCAGGTTTCCTCATGATGTTTCCCCTCACCGTCAGCCGATACTGTTACCAATTTAAATAAGTAAATGTACGCAAATTCCGGAAAATTCATTGATACATGCCGAGGTTCGAACCTGCGTACCTCGAAATAATATTCCGCCGCTCAAAACACTAGGCCACCACGACTTAAGCGAGGGGGTAGGGTTTTACAGCCCGACTGGGTCGCAACCACCATGTATATGGCGAAAAAGCCCGTAATAGTGATTCGCTTCTGCGCGTCGCGTTTCGGGATCAGCCTGTGCATATCCAGCTTTTTGCAGGCCGGCGACGGATAAAGTGTCACTCGGTGGTCGCCATTGTTTTTGGATTGTACTGTGCTTACCATCAGGCATATTGCAGTCATTTTGCCGTGCTACAATATATAACAAAAAAACTTCTTAAGTACTTTCAGTTCGTTACTTTCAGTAAATAATATAATTACCATTATTATTAATGATTACTTGCCAGTGTAAAGGTAATTTGTATACACCATTTTTATTAATTAATGTATTGCAATTTAGAAGAAAACTCCTAAATTTGCAGAAGCATTGTAATTGAGTGCGTCACGTCACTAACACAGATATGTAACGATACCTGGGCGCCGGCCAACACCACTCATACAAAAACCATTCACGATAAAGATCCAGAAAATAAATATAGTAAATTAGCTACGTCGCGGAAAATTTTCATACTGCAACATTATTATTTCGAATTTACGTCGAATTAGAAGTGAATAAATGAAACTTTGTTATAATTTTTGATAGAAATTTCGTAAGTGTGATACTAATTAGAATCACTGCAAGATTTTAATAAATTAATCTATACTTATAATATTATAAAGAAGGGTTTGTTGGTTTAGTTAAACGCGCTAATCTCAGGAACAACTAGTCCGATTTGAAAAATTCTTTCAGTGTTATATAGCTCATTAATCGAGAATGGTTATAGGTTATATATCATCACGATAAAACCAATAGGAACGGAGCAACAATGACGAATGTTTAAAAATCGGGGTTTTTTCTTCTTGAGAGCTTTTGCTGCGTGTTAGCGTTAGCCCAAAGTATCTTTTCCACAAGAACGAAGTCGCAAGCAGAGGCTAGTCTCAAATAAATGACTAAATAATAGCTCACGAAGTCTTATCACGTAAGAATAACCAATTAATATTTTATGTACAAAAAATATAAGTCTTTTGCTATACTACACTCATCAAAAAAGTCTAAGCAACATGTACTAATTTAAATTTTAGGATGGTTCTTCACATTATAACGTTATATTTTATTTTTAAAATAATATCTTTAGGGTTCTATGATGTCAAAATAATAGCTGTTGTCTTTATAAGTACTTTTAATAACAGAAATGAACAATATTAGAATATACTGTAGAAACTAAGATACATAAGAAACTAAACTTTTTTTTTACAAAATGAAATTTCTAAAGAAAATGTATTTATTGTGAAATAATAGAACAATTTAATACAAAGTATGGTCTCCTCTGCTATTCAGAACTTGCTGGCAACGATTATTCATTGAATTAACGAGACTGTTTATGTCATCTTGCGGTATTCGCTCCCAATGGAATTGTAGCAAATCCTTCAGCTGTTGGGTTGTTGTCGCTCCGTCCAAGTCATTCAAAACACGTCTCTGGAGCATGTCCCATGCGTGCTCGATGGGGTTGAGATCTGGCAATTTATTTATTTATTTACACATGGATAAAGCAACAGTCGACAATCAAAAATAATAATACAATTGCAATAATAAAAAAATAAACTAAACTGAAGACCTAAAACGCTTTATCACATAGAAACTTAACTTACACTAATCATAATAATAAGGAAATAATAATTGTTTAAATATTTAGAAACATTGGATTAAAAAAAAACTATATATAAAAGAATAAACGAAAAAGTTCAAATGAATTCAATTATGAAAACTAAAATTACCACATGGAAGAAAAAAAAGAACAGGTTGGCAAACATAAATAATGAACATTAAAATATAATATAGAAACAGTTGTTGAGATAGTCATGGATATAAAATGTGTTTAACTGTTTTTTTGAATTTGAATGCCCGATGGTCAAATATATCTAATGAAACGTGTTTGCTTGCGAGCTCATTATATATACGAGTCATACGTACAATTGAATTGAAATAAGAAGTATTATTCATATAAGTTTTAAGAATAAATGTTTTAGGAAAACGATAATTGAAATTGGTGTTAAAATTAAGAGACTCTAGCAAGGAAGGAGATGAAATATAATTGTGCAGCAATTTATGAAGAAATACTAGATCATGTTGAATTCTACGAATATGTAATGGTATAATGTTATATTTATTTAATCTGTCATAGTAAGAAGAGACACTGCGAGCATGACCATACCTGTAACATAGAATTTTTGAAAATTTTCTTTGAACTGCCTCATTAGATTTAGAATGTATGGTGTAACAGGGTGACCAAACTACAGATGCATACTCGACGATACTACGAACTAAACTGTTAAATAGGACTACAGGACTGTTAGAGTTTTTAAAAGATAAGGATGATCTAGTTATGAAACCTAAAATTCTAAAAGCTCTACTAGTGATGTCATGGTAATGTTCTCTAAATGATAATTTATCATCAAATAAGATGCCTAAATCTTTTGCCAAAGATTTTCTTGCTAGTAATTTATTGTCAATTATGTAAGGATAGGAAATTTTATATCTTTTATTGGTAAACGAAATAACAAAAAATTTGTCAACGTTAAGGTACATAAAGTTATCAATACACCAACGGGATATAGTGTCAAGATCTTGTTGTAGAAAGAAGCAATCAGAAGTAAAACTAATAGATTTAAACACTTTGAGATCGTCTGCATAAAGTAATGATTCACAAGAAAGTTGAATAATCAAGTCGTTTATAAAAATTATAAAGAATAATGGGCCAAGGTAAGAGCCTTGAGGCACACCTGACTTAATGGGAAAAGATAAGGAAGTGGAACCCTTAATAGCTACAAGTTGACTTCTATTATTTAAATAGGATTGTACCCAACGAAGTAAATTACCGTGAATTTCATAAAGAGCTAATTTTTTAATAAGAATAAAATGATTTACTTTATCAAAGGCTTTTTTGAAATCGGTGTAAATGGTGTCAATTTGGCCACCTCTAGCAAATTCCTTACAGAGTGCATTTTTGTATTCAAGTAAGTTACTAACAGTCGATTTATGCTTAATAGATCCATGTTGTTTTTCAGAAATGAAGGGGATTATTTGAAAGTAAAAATAATCATATACCAAAGATTCAAAAACTTTAGCAATACATGAAATTATACTTATAGGCCTGTAATTTTCACAATTGGAAATATCACCATCTTTGTGTATAGGGATAATATATGCCAGTTTCCACGCATGCGGAAAAATACCATTATCTAGTGATTTATTAAATATGATAGTCAATAGCAAAGTAAGTTCATCCGCACAAGCATTGATAAATTTGGCAGGAATACCATCAAGACCGGGACTTTTATAAGGATCAATATGTTTTAGCTTACGATTTATATTAGTACCTTGGATAGTCATTTTTGATAAAACAGCATGTGTATTAATAGGAAAACTTAAATCAATACTAGGGCAAAAATGATCTTCATAGACAATGCTAAAATATTTAGAAAATAATTCACAAATACTTTTGATATCTGATGAAGATAACTCACCATATCGCATTTGTTGTGGCATATTTTTGTATCCTCTACAAGATTTGATAAACCGCCAAAAAGATTTTACATTATGACCCAAAGCATTTTCAACAGACAAAATAAATTTTCTATAGTCATTTGTTATTAAACTTTTACATTTAGTGCGAAGTTCAGAAAATTTTTCATAATTACGGGGATTGCGATATTTTTTATATCGAGTGTGAACCTTTTTCTTGTTTTTGAGACACTTTATTAAGAATGGGGAAATCAAAAGGGAAATTTATAGCTACTGACGTTGCTCAGAGGAGTATTTTCAGTTATGATATTATTAATGATTTGATAAAATAAAGAAACTGCGTCATCAATATGTAAAGGTAAGAGTTCATTAGACCAATTAAAACTTGAGATCTGAGTTTTAATTTTTACATAATCACATCTATTGAAATTGTGCAGGCCAGGGCAATACCCGGATGTTCTCCGTGGCAAAGTATTCACTGGTTCGCCGAGCAAAAGTTTGTGCAAATGGGTAGACATAAGGTCTGAGAATATCCTCAATGTAATTTTCAGCATTCATGTTTCCATTTACAAAAACGAGCTCAGTTCGCCTGTTCTTCATAATACCCGCCCATAACATAACTGTCGAGCCGCTGTATGGATGAACTTCCTGAACGCACCTGAGCCTTTCAGTATTTCCGGGCCGACGATACACTCGCACCCATCTTGTATCAGGCTTAAACCGATCGCGATCGCGACTCATCGGAAAATATAATTTTATCCCATTGTTCCTGGGTCCATGTTGTGGGTTCTCTACACCATTCATATCGACGTGCGCGATTCCCGTGACGTATCTGATTGGGCGTCAAGCTCGTAGGCCGTACTCATGCAGTCGATTTCGCACAGTTTAAGGACTTACATCAACACCACTTGAAATTTGTAGCCTCAAACTTATCTCTCGATTGGTTAACATCGGTTGGCGTCTTGCAGTCAGTTGTATGTATAGGTCTTGCCGAGTGGTTGTACTCCTTTTACGGCCTGGATGCTGTTCAGCGGGTTCTCCTGTATTATTGTAGCGCTGCCAAAAACGACAAATAACACTTCTATGAATGCCAAAATGTGGAGATACCTGAGATTGATTACTTCCCGCTTGCAACATCCCTACAGCTCTTTGCATTTCATCTGCCATCAAATGACGTCGATTCACGACGTAAAGAATTTCTAACAATTCAATTTTGTCGCTAACTTTATTTAAATGGTTCGTAAAATTATAAAATCAAGACTAAACGTAGCAATTAAAACGCACTTAAATTCAAAGAAATTCGCAGTCATTTGAATTTTATGAAAAAACAAAACATAATCAATTTTTTTTTTACAACCAGCCAGTATGTCATCAGTAACAAAAAAGTTTACTTACCTACGCAATTTGTTTGTGTAAAAACTTAGAAATTAATTAATATAAATGGTAAAATTTGTAATATCACGCATGTTGTTTAGACTTTTTTGATGTGTGTATTTTAATCAGTACAGTATTAATCCTTATTCAATTAAATTTATAATTATGTTGGGAATCAAATGTAGGTTACAATTACTTTTTACAGTATATAAATTGAATTAATATTCTCGAAAATATCACAGTTTTAAACATACTCGTCACCGAAAAAATATTTATGTAAAGATTCTAAAGTAGCTTCTATGATTTTAATGAACTGTTAAAAGAGTAAAAAGATGAATCTAATAACGATTTAGATATTTATGACGTCGCATTGGTACACTGCACCCATTTTGAATGATTTTTTTGTTAATCTATCATTGTTAAGTATTCAGATATTGCTGAGTTCATAGAGCCGCTCTAGTTGCTCAGGAACATTGCCTCACTAAGCCTGTTCTATCGCCTGTATCATGGGAAGTGTTCTGAAGAGCTATTCAGTTTAATTCCTTCCTCTATTTTTCATAACCGAAATGCGTCGAAGGCTTAAGAGTCACAGTCTTACGTTAAGTCCTATCTGGGCACGAACTAAAAAATTCGCAAAGTCTTATCTTTGCCGTACCGTGAAGCTGTGGAACAATCTCCCGGCTAGTGTCTTCCCGCCTTCTTATAACATTAGGTCCTTCAAGCGTAACGTGTAGAAAGAGACATTTATGCAGATAGTGTTGTTCGTAGCTTTTCTTCATTGTACTGTGCTTACCCATTAGGCATAATGCAGTCACTATGATGTGCTACATTGAAAAAAGAGTACATGTAACCGTCACACGCGATTAAAGTAAAACGTGTTTGGCTATTTTAATTTAATTATTTGTTTATCATTGTAATCTGTTGGTACTTTTCAATATTTTGTTTACTTAGTCACAAAGAGTTGTTAATAATATTTCCTTCTTTTTATATCATAGGAGGTAAACGAACAGATGGGTCACCTGATGTTAGGTGATCAACACCGTCCACAGACACTTTCAACACCAGGGAAGTCACAACTGCGTTGCCAACCTGTGTTTGGGAGGAGGGCGGGGGAAACAGGAAGGGAAGGAGGAAGGGGAAGGGGAGGGTAGGTGGGTCTCCGGTTCTCTCACTGACCGAACGAAACGCAACAATGCAAGCACTGTTACTTCACGTCAGTTTTCTGTGAGACGGTGGTGCTTCCCCGGACGAGCCGTCCCATTCGTTCTAAAAACAATAATAGCTTCAACTTGGCTCTACCACTACTATGTTATTTCAGTTCCGAATTAGCTAATAGATGGCACTATAGATAATGAAGTTTTGATGTAATTTGTTACTAACTTACATTGAAACCAGATGGCAGTACGGTCGCGCGCCCCTATATACACAATTAATTCTATTTTACGATATTTATTATTTATCAATTTTTTTTTTTCACAAAAACTTTTGATTTATTACTTTCTAAACTATTGTTGATAAAATTAAAAATATATAAAAACCGGATAGTACAGAAACGTGACGCCATATTGCCTTAACGGACTTCCGTTGCATTGTCGTTCAGTTACTTCCTAGTCGCGCCTAAAGGGGTTTTACTTCAAAAAAATAAGAACGAAGCCGCGGAAAACGATTATTAAATATATTTGTACCACGTAAAATATAAATAAAACGATATGCTAACGGAAAGTGTATGCACATACATTAGAATCCACTCCAGATATAACGCGTGATGACTCATTTTCACGCTTTTATATCTTATTCTGTCTGCGACCGAACGGATTGTATTTATTTCTTACGTGCGCGTCTAGTGGGTGTGTTGCGAATAAGTTTTTTTTTCTCTTTACCGATTACAAACCCGTTTAAGCGGATATATCTGTTGCTTACATTGGTTTTTTTTTTATCGGCCGCGTCTTTAAATGTCGAACTTCCTGTTCTATATTAAAAAAATACTAGCTTATACCCACCCACTTCGTTGAGCGTTAAATATTTTATTTGAAAAAAAAATAGCAAAGCGTCTGTGGAATTCAATGAATAGTCTAGAATGATCTATAAAAAATCTGCGCCGAATGGTCCTTTGAAGATACGTTCAGTAGTATTGAAGTGATAAAAAAACCTCAAAGAAATTGTAGCTTTAGTATAAATGTATGGATTTTTAACATGTTCCTTTATATTTATCTTTTCTTCTTTTTCTTGTTTTGACGCCGCAGAAGCATTTGCCAGTGTCAATGTTTTGTTTCAATCGAGGTTACAACATATTTTACACAATAAGTGTCATGTGTTTATTTAAATGTTCCAACAAGATGGTGGCTCCCTTGATAGAACTTCCCAGGGAGTTTTTGTAGCATCTCAGAATTCATGTTCCGTGGTATTATTTTCCATTCACCTCACTTATGCACAACAATCGAACTGTATTATGTAAAACACTATCAATTTTACAAAATATAGAGTCAAATAACGCAGAATTATGAATAAAATATAAAATCCACTAAATGACAGACCAAAATCCCGCCAAAAACTTATATTTCTCTTGTATATTGCAAGGTATATGTTGTCATGGAAATGGTTCTGTTATTTAACAGGAGATGCGTTTTTTTTTTAATGTTTTGCAACTATTTTTTAGTACATAACTATATTACAGAAAACACCAACGATATTACAAAATATTCTGTCAAATAAGATTATGAATAAAATATAAAATCCACTACAGGACATTCCATGATCCCGTCAAAAACTCGGAACTGCCTGTTTTACCTAAATTGTTGATTGTGATTGTGATGTTTGATTTTTTTTTAATTGTGAATTGACCTCTATGGTAAAAGATCATGATATAATATTGTCTAGATAAGACTGTGTAGCTCTTTTTAAGTAGAAATCTCTACAAAATCGGTTTAGAGGTTACAGAGATTAGTTTTTTTTAAATCTGGTTCGACAAAATGACTGCACCGTACCTGATGGAAAGTACAGTGCAGTCCACAAATATCGGCGACTGACGGTCTTCAAAAGTAACGGCAGTCGTCGCTATCATGCCGACCTACAAAAGTGCTTCTTCACGCCTCTCTTGAAGGACCCCATATCATATGCGGAAGGGAACACACTGGCTGGGAGGCGATTCCACATCTTCACAGTACGACAAAGAAAGGAGCTTTCGAATTTCTTAGTTCTAGCTGGAATGGTGGTCCCTGTGAATCTGTGGAGACGCGTACCCGCCCGCGTAGTTCTGTAGTGGAAAAGAGAAGATGGAATGAGGCAGGCTAGCAACGCACTTGTGACTCCCCTGGTGTTGCAAGTGTCTATGGACGGTGGTGATCACCTAACATCAGGTGACCCATCTGTTCGTTTGCCTCCTATGATATATAAAAAAAAAAAACGAAGCCGTGGCGAACAGCTAGCTAGCTATAAGTTTCTTATTGGGATTGTTGAGTGTCATTTTTACATATAACTTTTTCTTGTATATTTACGACTAAACCGCAAATTTACCTGTATGTTGGTCCACTAATTTGTTCAGTGTCTAAGCAAAATATTTCGGTTAAAACTGAGAAACGTTTTTTGTGGCGTCTTCGTGACTCATCTCATATTATGCTATTATTAAAACCAGTTTCCTCTGTAGCCATTATGTTCATTGTTGAATTATAATCTGATATACAGTCATAGCTGGATTATTACATTTTATATCAAGATCTCCGTTCTCGTAGATAGATCCATGTAACGAAAATAAACACAGAAATGCTGCGTTTCTCGCAATGTGCATCCAGCCAATGTTTTCTTTTTTTTTCTCTCTCAAGCTTCTATATTTGAACGTGGCCACGCGCCAGTCTGTGCGTGCGCACCCCATCGTGCGCTCTTAGCTATTCGATTTTCGAATTTCTCTACCACCATCAAATGCAAACTCTTTGGTAAATGTTTTATTAAAAAGGATTCCGTGTTGTATATACTTTTTATTTTTTTGTCTATTTATTTTTATGCCCTTGTGATTAATCTTTTAGTGACGTTTTAAGTGAAGTTATGTGTAAATTAATTGTTTTCTTGTTATTTTTAATAGAGCCCAAACATAGAGTCCTGTACTGGCCATAATCAGAACGTTCTAAGTACAAAATCGAAGTTATTCCGCGTTCAAATAAAGAATTGTAATTTCTTAACCGATAAGAATAAACTAGCCAGTGTTGGGTGTGTCGTCCGAACGTGTGACGTTCTATATTTGAACATTTAAATTTTTGTTTTGGAATACTTTCGTATCGTGACCATAGACAGTGATTTGTGACTTACGTCCGAGGCAGAAGTGTTCAGTGTTTTATGCCAGTATCTCTTGTAAATGAAAATGGGGAAAAAGAAGAAAAATGGTGAAAAGCGTGCTGGAAACCGTTTCTTTCGTTGGATAAGAAGGTAATTTAAAAGTAATTCAAATACATAATACTCCGTGTCCGTCATTGTATTTGTCTGTGTGTGTTTCTAACCAAATTTGAAGCGAATACGGAAGTTGTCACATTTGTCTGCTATAAATATTGCATGGAGTTTTAGTGTCTAACTAACTGACCTGTTTAATGAAAAACTTTATTTTATCTGTCTTTCTTCGGAAACTAATAATTAAATTGAAGTAATCCACAATAGTATAATGACACGAAGTCTAATATTGTGGACGCATAAAGTAATAAATTACTGGATAAGTTACAACTTATCGAACTGAAAAACTCTCAATTTTCCGATAATAAATATATGGAGGAGTTGTTGAGGCGTGTATGCTTGGTACACATATACGTTTCAACAACTCATACATATATGAGTAGTTAGCTAGGTTAGCTAAGATAGGTCGCGATTTTGCATGCAACATGCAACAGCCAAGCCGAGGTGTGCCGTGCACCCTTCAGCTGGTTGCCAAAATAAAATCGGCTGAGTGCCTTAAGCGCTCGCCTTAGTAGTCCGGTGATGCTGTTAATACCAGCAAGGGCTGGGTCAATAGCGTAGTCATTTCGAAAAAAAAAAAAGGATAACACAAACAATTTTTGAAGTGAATTCATTAGGCGCGTTGAGTAGTATTTTTAGCAGGAGATTAAAAGTTATGATTTCGCGTCATTACATGCTAGTAAAGAGTGACCTAGTAAAGGGCCCTGTGTACATCTAATATTGATGTTCTGTATTGAGATGGATTGAGATTATACAGCCAATTATATGTTTTACTAATTAATGGGTTGTATAAAATTGTATATAATTATTCTTCGGAAAGCCAGTAGATGTGGAAACCAGATTAATGTTAATAATTTTAATATACAAATTGAGAAATTTAAATAATTCATACTGTAATCCAAAAAATTCAAAAGAGAACATTTTTTTCATTGATTTGAGTATTTACTTCTGACGCCAGTCGTTTTACTTCCTCGACTTTTTTACTACCAGTTCACAGAGACTTTGTTCTGATTCAAAAAAATATTACGATATTTTCCTCTACCGCGTCTGTTTGTCTGTCTGTTCGCGATAAACTCAAAAACAACTGAATGGATTTTCATACGGTTATCACCAGTGGATAAAGTGATTCACGAGGAAGGTTTAGGTGTATCAAGGATTTTTTTTATTATCAGGGCGGATTTGTTATAAAAAAAAAAGATATCTCTTTTGAACTGGGGTTACACGGATTTTCGAAGCAGTCGATTTCAATTAGAGCTATTTTTAGTTTGACAGCGGCGGCGAAATTAACCTTTATATTCTAGCTATATTTTTTCATTGTCTAAAAACTCAGATAAATAAGTTTTCTATGAATGAAATCTAGCTAGATCAATTTATCGTCCCCGAAACCACCTACATACTAAGTTTCAGGGAAATCGCTGTTGCCGTTTCCGAGATCCTGAATATAAAACAATATAAAATATACAAGAATTACTCGTTTAAAGATATTAGATATCATAGAAGGTAAAGGAACAGACGGGTCACTTGATATTAAGTGATCACCGTTATCAATAGACACCAACAACACCAGGAGAGTCGTATGTGCTTTGCCAGCCTGTGGTTGGAGGAATGGGAGGATAGGGAGTGAGGAGAGGAGGGAAGGAGGGGCTCCTGTGCTCTGACTGACCGAATGAAACGCAACAATGCAAGCACTGTTATTTCACGTCGATGTTTCTGTGAGTCGGGTGGTACTAACACGGGCGAGCCAAGCCATATATGTTGAAGTCTGTAATAGCTTCAGCGAAGCTCTACCACCTACAAGCGTTGTTACTAGCCTCTGCCCGCGACTTCATTCGCGTGGAATAGTTACTTTGAGCTAACTTTAACATGCAGCAGATGCTCTCAAGAAGAAATATATCCCGATTTTCAAATATTCTTCATTGGTAGCTCCGCTCCCACTAGTCTTAGTGTGATGATCTATAGCCTGTAATCTTCCTTGATGAGCTATCTAACATTGAAAGATCTTTTTAAATCGGGCTGTTAGTTCCTGAGATTAGGTCTTTATTATTAGATGTATTATATAAAGTGTCTATCTTGATTTGTTTTGGTATGGCTGTGTATGACATCGATTCGTTAATGGTTTTATTGTATTCGATGATCTCATTATGAAAATAATATGGAAGCGGCTAGGTTTACTTCCGTCAGGAGTGTCGCATTCACTGTATTCAATAAAGCCACAGACTTACAATGTCTTTTTTTTTCTCGAAATGACTACGCTATTGACCCAGCAGTGTCTTAATAGCTTTACCGGACTACTAAGGCGAGCGCTTAGGACACTCAGCCGATTTTATTTGACAACTAGCTCAAGGATACGGCACACCTCGGCTTGGAGTATCTTGTGTCCTTTTCAATGTTCCTGGCAAAAAGTATGCAAAATTTTCTGATGATTGGGTTCATAGTTACGGTGTCCAAGCATGACATACAAACTAATAAAAAATTTGCCACATTCGCATTCATAATATTTGTTAGTACTAGCCTCTGCCCGCGACTTCGTCCGCGTAGTAATAGTTACTTTGGTATAACGCTAGCACGCAGCGGAAGCTTTCAAAAGGAATGTTGGTCTTAGCGTGATGATATATAGCCTATAACCATCCTCAATAAATGAGCTATATAACACTTAAGAATTATTCAAATCAGATCAGTAGTTCCTGAGATTACCCCCTAAACGTCACAAACTCGCAAACTTTACTTCTCCTCTTTATAATATTAGTGTGGATTACTTTATTCAATTAATTAATTTAAGCTCTGCGAAGGCACTTATGAACGTCAAAACTACTACCAGTTCGGACAAGCAACCCACTCATCGAGAAGAACCGTTGTCATATGTGTGTCTTCCCTTAAAAGGTCACGTTATGTGGTGAATGATAAAATCATATTGTATTTAAATCGGTCTAAATCTCAGACTGACCCACTGACAATGGCTAGTATAGAAGTCATTGCATTTAAATTTGAAATAATTCTGTGATGAATTTATAACAGCGAAACTTAGCGGAACTCCATAGCCGAGTGAACGGTACCGTTTTAATGAGCAATATTACAATCTACCGTTTGCTTTATAAGCTTTAAGAGTATCATATCTGTTTTGGTTAATTTACGAGTAGATATTTTTATTTAGAAAGTAGCTGTGCCCGCAACTTCATCTGAATGTATTATGTCTATAATGACTATCTACTTTTCTCTCGTACTTAAGTCGCGTGTCATTAAAATTAGAATAATTTTTGATAGACCCAACCGATTTGAATGAATCCAAAAGTATATGTTACTCAAAGATATGGTTTATGATTACGTTGAAAACGTTTTGTCATGAACGTAGTATTATAGCAGTGATGCGTGATCAAACAGTAAGGCAGACATTTCTAAAAAAATATCGAAATATATTTTATTACTAATTACTTTTTTTTATATCAAAGGAGGCAAACGAACTGGTGGGTCACGTGATGTTAAGTGATCACCACCGTCCATAGACACTAGCGACATCAGGGACGTCGAAAGTGCATTGCCAGCCTGTATATGGGAGAAGGGGGAGGGGAAGGAAAAGGAAAGAGGAAGGGACGTGGGCCTCCGGCTCTCTCACTGACCGAACGAAACACAACAATGCAAGCACTGTTATTTCACGTCGGTTATCTGTGAGAGGGGTGGTACTACCCCGGAGGAGCCGACCCATTTATGCTGAAACCAAAAATAGCTTCAGCGGGGCTCTACCACCTACTGAAACCTACTAGACACGTTACATTTACATTCTTATTATATGTATAGATTAACCTGCTACTACGGTTTTTTTGTGACTTTTTCAATATTAGCATTGGAAAATGAAGGCATTGGACCTTATAGAACGCACCATGCAATCTATACTTGTATTAATATTTATGTACTCGTATATATTAATTCCAGCACCAATATTACCTCTACGAAGGGCGTAATTCTCAATAATTTTTCGTCAAAGAAGATATTATGTAGTGCATTTTACAAGTATCTATATACTAATACGTGAAGCAAAAACTTTGTACCCCTTTTTAACCGATTTCCCGTGAACGGGTGAACTTGAAATTTGGAATAATTAAAGTTTATATAGCGAAGGACATTAAATTAATTAAAATATGCACTACCCACGCTACTGCTTGAATTTTACACAACATATACACACATGTAAAAAAAAGACATTTTGACAGCCGTCAATAATTATAAACTTCAAAAAAGGTTGTGAAGGAGGTTGAGGTTAAGGAGGTGAAATAATTATCAATTAACTCTCCTTAGTTTTATTGGATGTCAAATTTTTTTGGTGACAGGAGTGCTTTTACTTGGGTCATGGGTTGCGATAAATTTCTTTATTTTCGTAAAGTTATGTTTACTTAGAATTTTAGAGCTTTACCAAATGATTTTTGTTTCAAAGTTATAATTAATTAAATTCAATAGATTTTTCTTATGTTTATATAATTAAAGATCATGGAACATGGCGAATAACTGAGTAACTACGATGAAAACCTTTGATTATAGAAGTATACCCTTAGACAAAAGAATCGTAATAAAGTTCAAACTTTAAATAATCGATTAACTATGGTCGAATGCCGACCACTGGCCGCCCACTATTTATAACTTATCGCTAGTAGTTAATTTCTGTAGAACAAATTTGAACACACACAATAATATTTTTGTGTTATCTAGTTTTTATTATAAACTAGCTGACCCGTGCAACTTCGTCTGCACCAAATTGGTTATCACTGGTTTCAATAGTATTTTTAAACGCAAAAAAATTGAATAAAACTGATACCCGATTGCAGCCACAACTACCGTTTCCAATTGTGAATCCAAACTATCCACGGATTCACTGAAACATATACCCAGATTAAATGTGATTTTTTTAATAAGCCTAGTACCCGTTCGTAGCATCATCTACCACTCCGTTGTTTATATTCCGGTGAAGCTGTTAAGACCTTGCTCGGTCAATAGGGTAGTCATTTCGAGAAAAAAAATCATCTGCCAGGATCAATGAAGATAAAAACTAACCTACATAAAACTAAATAAATATCTCTACCACTGACTTTGTCATAACTATCTTCAACTTGTATTAAAACCTTTTTATACCCCACTGTATTAAAGAAAAATATATGAACACCGTATCGAAGTGTCAAACATCGAGGCGAAGTGTCGTCAACTGTCACTTGCTTGAAACTATTGTCTAAGAGTTATAAGCTGTTTCGAAAACGTATTTTAAATATATTTCCAATATATTTTTATAAATAATCTCTGTACCACTCACAACATAGTACCTATCACCTTTTGGTAATTTATCCATGTTGATATGTTTCTATTGTAGATTATTCTACGTTGTTACACTAAGTATTTGGCATTAAATTTATATCGTGTTTTTTTTTTCAATAACTTTGAAACGTTATTAAAATGGAATTATTATTGAAAGATATTTTTGGTATTGACAATAATGTGCTTGATGCTTTTTTTTGAAAATAAAAATAAAAGTAATCTTAAACCATATTAGAATAGCAGTAATTTTTTTAATATTAATTTCGATCTTAATAAGTACAAATTTCATCTTTCACACTAATTACTGAATTAGTGTGAAAGATTTAATTTTGTTGTTTAGATGTTTAATACCTGTATTAATTGAATATTTAGACCGATTTATTGCTATAAAAATAATATCTGAATAGAATATAGCTATAGTTTAGTGCAGTACTACTGGCTGCACGATAAAGATAGCGATAATTGTGGCAGCGTATGTTATCGACGCATTTTTTTTTCGAAATATATACGCTGTTGACCTGGAAAGGTCTTTACAGCTTCACGGAACTATTGAGGCGAGTGCTGTAGGCACTCAACCGACTTGGGATGTTTGGGCGACCAACTCAAGGGTGCACGGCACACCTCGACTTGGGCTGTCGCCTGTTTTGTGCAAAAATCACGACCTATCTGAGCTAACCTAAGCTAATCTATATAGATGTACGTATATAAGTTATTGAATCATGCATGTTTACCAAGCATGCGTGCCTCAACAACTCCAATATGTATTTTGTGTCGGAAAAATTTCTCTAAATTATATAGTATAGGATAGGGAAAAATAAGGGTAGAATTCTTTGTTGTGTGTTTATTTCTCTGAAAAAGAAAAACAGCATGTAAGCGTGTAGGCGTGCACGTGTGTATAAGTGATGTGTGTGATGTTGTAGCAATGATGTAAAGTTTTGTATCACTGTATCACGTGAGCAGCGTACTCAAGGGCTCCCCGCCAAGGGAACGGACCTAGGCTTGAGCCGTTGCCAAGCGGGGCTTAATCTGGTGTGCGGGAGCGAAATTTACCCCCAGACCACGGTGGCGTGATAGTGATTATACAGGCGTGGACGTGAACACGCTTTGTTTGAAGAGACAGGCTGCTACTGATCTTTCGCTGACGTGATTGCATCAGGAGGGTCGGTAAGAATGTGTCGCGGTCGTTTTCTATACTGCGCAGCGTTGGGTACGGGTTCATAGTTCGTGGCGGATACCACTAAAGGGCTGGTATGATTCGCGGCTTTTTCGAAATAACTACGTGTGAGTGATTTTATATACGCCCAGACAGAAGGCATCTCCAGGTCCCTGTGGAGATCCTTATTCCGGACGTACCATGGGGCACCGGTTATTTTACGTAGGGCTCGGTTCTGGAGAACCTGCAACTTTTGAATACGATTTTGCACATGTGCAAAGACCGAACAACTGTACGTCATAATCGGATGGATGCAAGTTTTATATAAAGTGAGTTTATGTCTGGGGGACATTTTACTCTTATGACAAAGCAAATGATAGAGACGACCCAAGACCATAGCGGCTTTGTTTCACACTCTATCTGTGTGTGAATCGAAATTTAAGTGTTTATCTAAAGTGACGCCGAGATATTTCACCTCGCCGGCCCAAGCTATTTCGATTTCGTATAGCCTGATGGTCGACGACGCATATATTTAAAATGGCGTCAATCTCAAGTCACACGTACATATCTTTACGTTTATCGTTGTTTCATTGTATATGGTGAAATCTTAATATCAATAATGTTTAATAAAATGAAATGCTATGGAAAAAAATAATTGGTTTAAAATTAATTATTTTTATTTATAAAATATATCAGCGGGTATATATATATGATTGTTTATAAAGAAATGTTTCTGACTGTGATAAATTCAGGCTTGTAATTGTGTTTAAAAGTTACTGAAAAAAAAAATGTTCCTAAACCTATTAATAAATCAAAATTAATTAAATCAAAACGCGCATTAAAAATACAACGTTAACCGGCTGTCAAGTGTCCTTTCGGGCTAATACCACCCTCTCATAGAAAATCGACGTGAAATAACACCGTTTGCGTTGTAGTGTTTCGTTTGGTCAGTGAGAGCGCCGGAGGCCCACTTCTCTTCTCCTTTCCTCCTTTGCCCTCCCCCATATACAGGTTGGCAACGCACTTGAGACACCACTGGTGTTGCTAGTGTCTATAGAGGGTGGTGGTCACTTAACATGACGTGAGCCACCTGTTCATTTGCCTCCTATGATACAAAAAATATATATATTGATATATTAAAGAACCAGGTATTCTAAAATTCTTGTTCTTTCAACGTTGCCGGCTCTTGTACTAAGGTGTCGCAAAAAAGTCTAGTTACGTTAACTACAAATTTTTGTTTTTCGTTATCCCGGAGAACCCCTTGCGCTTTATGGGACGAAAAGTATCCTGGATGTAGCCTTGTAATATCAGTTATTACTGTTTTAAGTTTCGTTAAAATTGGTTTAGTACTTTCAGAGTAATAGGGGTTTAGGTTCTAGGCTTTAATCCTTAATCCTGGAGAACCCTTTGCGTTTTATGGGACAAAAAGTATATTTGATGTAATCTCGTAGTATTAGTTATCACTATGTCAAGTTTCGTCAAGATTGGTTCAGTAGTTTCAGAGTGATGCGTGTGCATAGGGACAGACAGACAGACAGACAGACAGACAAAAATTGTAAAAAGATTATTTTTGGCTTCTATATTGATAACATAGTCTACCCTGATTAAAATTTTCAAAAAATATTTAATGTACAGATTTCGACTTGTTACAGTTTTATTATAGTATAGATTAATGTTGACAATCTATACATATAAGAATGTAAATCTAACGAGTCTGCCCTTTTTAGATCTTTGCAAAAAATCGTTGCCAGTCTAGGAATAAGTAATAAAATATATTTCAATCATTTTTTAAAATGTCTGACTGTCTGTATGTGTGTCTGTTTGTATGAATACGCATCACTGCTAAAGACCATGTTCATGATAAAATCTCTTCAAGGAAATCATAAAGCATATCTTTGAGTATCATTTTGTATTTGTTTCATTAAAATTGGTTCAGTTTATCAAAAGTTATTATAATTTTAACGACGACGTGACTTAAGTACGAGTAAAAATAGATAAGTAAATGGACTTAATACATTCAGTCCACTTCATTAATCTCTGTTTTTCACGTAAAGTTTCACGCGGACGAAGTCGCGGGCATAGCTATAAATAATAAACGCATGCGGAGCCGCCGACATTTTGTAAACCATGACTTTATATCACATTAAAAACACTAGATTATTTTGGCTATACAAATGGTCAATGAATCATATTCTGAGAAGTTCATTGCACCTTATTCGCAAAGTGTGAGTAGGTGAAAAATATTGCAGTTTCGTAGCGTGACCTGGTATACCTGAATCTACCCACGATTATTTTACTTTATTGTCCGGATCATAATAATTTACATCTTGAGCAGTTATGTGATGTCATTAAATATTAAGGTCGTGTTAATGTTCTGATCTCTCTCAAATAACTCGTAAATGACATACAAAGTGTGAAAGGACTTTACGAATGAGATAGAAAGTGTGAAGTAACTTTACAAATGGGTCACATTGAAATCTATCTATTTAATACCTTTAAACGAGAGCAATTCTTGTATACTTGTACTCGGAAACGTCGTCATTTATTTCCGTGAAACTTAGTATGTTGGTAGTTTCGGGGACGATAAATCGATCTAGCTAGATTTTATTCATAGAACACTTTTTTAACTGAGTTTTCAGGCAATGAAAAAATATAACCAGAATATTTAAAAAAATCTAATTTTCTGAGGCAAACCTAACAGTTTATATTAGGTAAAAAAAGATAATTATTATAATTATAAGAGAGATAATAAATCTTTTTTTTTTGTATATTGTTTTTTGGTATGAAAAATTTTGTGAGGCAAACTGAACAGTTTATTTTAATTTAAAAATGTTTTTTTAAAGAATCGAGCTAGGCTCGTTCGTTCAAGTACTGAACTTTAATAGGGTTGCAACAAGAGTTTGTGCAATATTATTTCCATCTTAGATCTTGTTTCTTTGGATCTGGTTCCTGAGCTTTACAAAGTAGATAAATATAGAAAGTGCTCTCTATACAAGAAGTATACCTGACATATGTACAAACGTTTCAGACCACTGGCCGAGATACTCGCCATTCAAAAGAGTCAAATAAACAACACAAAATAGAAGTTTGGTCAAAGAGCCTTCTTTAAAGTTAACCTTTGGTTAAGTACAGATACATTTGATGTGAAACATCTATAGGAGTAAACTTAATTATTGGCGTGGCGAGTGTGTGAGGCGTGGCGACGCGATGCCATGCACAAGGGACTGAGCGTAATCTCTCCTGCTGCACTGAGCTCGCACACCTATAATGTAATTTGAAAATTGAAGATTCTTTGGCTTCGAACGATTTCGATGTTTCACATCTGCCAGGCTTACCTTGACGTCTTTTATGGAAGAAATTACAATTAAAAGTAGTTTCTCCAGTGAGACTGCAAACTTTTTTGCAAGCGATTACTTTATTACTACTGTTGTTTTGTAGAACTGTTTCTCTTTTGTAAGCTTGTATTTCAGATAAGCTTACTGGTCTGTTACAAGCTAAATTAATAAACGATATTGTGTCTACACTAAACATTTTGTAGAAGAGCTGTTATCAAAAAGTGAAAGAGCCACATGCGGCTCGCGAGCTGCGGTTTGCCGACCACTCTCTCAGACCAACTTAGACAAAAGCGAGTATGTCTTTGTTTAAATTCTAGTTTTTCATATGACATTAGCTTCTGAATTTAAAAATATAAAAACTTTTCTATATTTGCTTCCTTAAATACTAAATTAATGTAAAATTAATTCACTTTTTTGTAATCTTAAGTTTTTCATGAAACAATTTACAAAGAAATACAGTACAAATAAGCACAAAGCAGTATTTACGTAAAACGTCTCGAACGAATCCGGCAAAAGAAGAGTTGTTTTTTGTTAAATTCTAGTTTTTAAAGTGACACAAGCTTCTGTATATATAATGAGAAAACAAATTAATAAAAACTGTTCTGTATTTGCTTCCTTAAATACTAAATGAAAGCGAAATTAATTCACTTTTTTTAACCTAACTTTTTTAGGAATTCATTTATAGATTTTTGTTTGATAGAGATAAATATATTTTTAATGTTTTATTGACCTTCCCAGTTCGAAAATTTTCATAGTGCATATAATGTAGCCTTGTAAGTGATAAACCGTAGCTACAGTCCAGCGTATATAACTAAAAAAATATTGAGCCGTTATGGAATGCCTGGCAGATGTGAAACATCAAAATTGTTTTGTGTAAGTTATATGCATAAGAGTACAGATTACAAATTTGTCCCATAAAATAATGACTATTTATTTTATTATATAAATACTTATTTTTATTCAATTAGGCGCAGTGTGTTTGGCGGCATTTCTCAAAGGGCGCTAGGTCGTCGGCGCGTGCCGCGTTACTCTAGAACGTAGAAGAAGTCACCATTAATTCCACAATTTCAGATTTTGATAGATAGCCATTCGTGTATTAGAAAATGCTCTACTACTGTGTTACAGTACCATTAGATTGTTTACTTTCAAGGAAAGTGCAGACTGAATATAATTATTCACTTTCTGTTTGTCTCACAAAGATGTATAATATATTCGATATTATAAGAATAGCTTTGCTTTAAATGGGTCTATTAATAAGGATATACAGACAGACAATCAACGTACAGCGTGCTACATTTCATGCACAATTGATTAACAGTCCATGCGTGTAATTGGGAAACAATTCTCACATAGACATAAATAAAGCTGACGGAGAATGATGTGACAATCGTCGCTCATGACATATAGATAAAGATTATTAGTTATTGCTATTTCTGACTGAATATCTTTCAAATGTATTTCTATCCAGTCCCATAACATAACCGTGAATAGTGATGTCATTAAAAAAATGACATTGCAAATCATGCGTTTATAAATATCAAATTATGTTTTCCTATAACAAAACACGGGAAATCAACCCAATTTCATTCAAAATAAATCCAAGTACAGTGATAACTGCCAAAAGATTAGAAAGATGAGAGTCTATGATTGTTGGCCCATAGATCTAAAAGGAACCCCCTGAATGTACAGTGACTGATTGAGAAGCAACGTATTACCAAACTAGTAACTGTTCTATTTTTTTCAATACTAATGGGATTGGAGGGCATTGTCCCGCTCTTTAAATAAACTTTAAAAGCTTGACAAATTATATACGTAAACCTTCCCCATGAATCACTGTTTTTACTGATGAAAACCGAATGAAAATCCGTTGAGTAGTTTTTGTACAGATAGACGTGGCAAAAGACTTTATGTTTTTTTGTAATATGTATTGATTACTAATCCCTTACTTATTGTTTAGGAAGCATACCGATGAATTTGGTTAGAGTGTATCGATGATTTTTCTAAACCCCTTAAAAATCCAAGGTTCTAATTTAAACAGATCTATGATACTTGGCTATAGTTCCTTTAAATAAACATAGATGCATATAAGATACAAGAAGTAACAATTGGTTGTATTGTAATTAAATAGCATAACAGCTATTTCCGCATATTATGTACCTCTAAGCAGGGTTCTGTTCTTACAATGCAAGGTCAAATGAGACAGAATCGACCTCTCCTAAAAGGTCGTGCAGGTCACTATGCTAAATGTATTCATGTATTGCTTTTATTTACATGTTTTCTTTAGTGGGACAAATATGGTCATTAACTGGCTTATGATCCAAATACAGTTGGTAAAGTTGTGTGTTACGAGATCACATGTCATCGTAAAAGGTAAATTTTACAGTAGGTGTGGCATTAGCATCATCATGCAATGTAGCATCATGCTGCTAAGCGATTTTATTGTTCGCTACCATTTTCAAATTGAAAATCTCTCGCTAATCACCAGGTATGGTATCTGTACTTAAAGTTAAACCCTTTTCTAATTATAAAGTCACCAATTCGGACCATATTTATTACTTTAGATAACTTTGTTAGGCGTTACTCTATAATAATTTAAAATTGTTAATAACAATGACTGTAAACTGTCACAAGCTCCTGGATTCGTGTTAATATATGGCTTGTTTGTAGTATTGACGGAAATCAAGTTACCATATAAAGAAATTCAATATATAAACGGTCACTCTTAGCCAATTGCGAAACCCGCTTAACAAGGAAATAATAAATACTTCGATTAAAGTGCACATCCTATTTGAATTTTTTATTTAGATGTACTCACGTGTGAACTTCGATGACTTTCTTTAGATAAATAAAACATGAAAGATTATTAACTGGTGAAGTTTGTATGTAAATACTTTGGTAACACACGCATATTATTTTGCATATGTTCCATCTACGAGAAATTTACATATTGAAACGAGGTTTTCGCTCCAGAAATCGTTTAGCCCTCTGTTATGGTTTTATTAGCAAATGTAACCAGTTTACTACTACCTTAGTCAACTAATTATTTTAGCTATTTTTATGTATCATCTTTCCTGATAACCCAAGGCTTTACTCGTTAAGAATGAGATCTAATCTAAGAAACTTAATTAGTTTCAAAAACACCTTTACCGGTCGACGACGCTGTTAAAAAAGTCGTAACTGTTGCTCTTTTTGTCCATAATGAGTCACAAATAACCGATTACGCTTTTTAAACTCAAATTAGAACCAAGAGTCAATATATAAAAAGTAGTATAAACACTTATAAAAACAATATAACATCTGTTACGGAATAATCATCACATAGAGTTCCCTTTAGCACGTGCCTTCATCTCGTACACCATCAAATATAAACAACTGTTCCACTGTCTGCGTCCCAAGTTTAATTCCCCTTCTTTTATAACCTTTACTATTGTATTTCATTATTGGTGGAACTCTTTCTGTACTCACGCATCCAATGATCCACGTTTTACGTTCGAAAACTTCGTTCTCGATTCCGGACATGCGTTGGATACCGTATCCTACGATTGTAACGGGCAATTCACTCGTCCGTATTTAGCTTCGTAGTCAAATTGACGACCACGTCATACTGTCGATCCGCCCACGGGAAGGTAGACGTGCGCTCGCGCAACTAACCGAACGTAACGATTTATAAAATTGGCGTACCCCAAGGTACTAACTGGTCTTTTTAAATTCATATATTATTACTTACCCTTATTCTAGTGGACGTATCGGGTGTTAATAATACGTTATTCGAGTGAAATCAATCTTTATACTCTCTACTGAATGAACTTTCTCAATAAGTGAAAATTTAATTTCCCATGAGTATACAAGTGATTGTTTCAACTGACGCATTGTATAATGATTCAATGAAAATAAAAAATGAATGAGATGTGTAAGTATTATTAAATTAATAGCACTTTCTAATTTAAATTTAAGTTACACTAGTAAATAAGCGCGACTCCACCTGCGTGAAAGTATAGTTTTCTCTATACAAGACTTTTGACACAATTTATTACATTCACTCCTCTTTTAAAATAATTGTATATATTTAACAGTGAAATTTAACTATTCTGTAGCCTAAGCTATAGGATTTCCAGTTCAAAACGTACAAAAATGCAGACGTTGATTGTAAAAAATATACAAAAGATTAGTTACTTAAAATAACACGAATTATTCTATTGATCGAGAATAATCTCTATTGTATTGTCGTTAGAGATCATTTTCAATAAGAATGTTTTAATATGGTGATTCATTGGTTACCAACATTGATGAGTTGAGTGAAATTTCTTTCCTTATTAGTGTATAAAGAGCGATGACGTTGACGAATTTTCAATGTCATTGTTATTCATAGTGTTTATAAACACTTTAAGGGTCGTCTGCCTCATTTATATTTACATTTTTTTATATAATAGGAAGCAAATGAAGAGGTGACTCACCTGATTTTAAGTGATCACCACCGTCCATAGACACTAGCAATACCAGAGGAGTCGCAAGTGCATTGCCAGCTTGTGTTGATAGGGAAAGGTGAGGGAGAATGTGGATGGAGGGAAGAGAAAGAGGGAGGTGGTCCTCCGGCACTCTCACTGACCGAACGAAACGTAACGATGCAAGCACTTATACTTCACGTCAGTTTTCTGTAAGAGGGTGGTACTACCCCGGGCGAGCCGAACCATTTAACCATACATAAAGTATATAAAGAGTCTGTATGTTCAGAAAATTAAAAATAGACTGTATGAATATATCTTTCTTTGAACGAGCATTTTGCAAGAAATATCTAAGTGGATTCTAAATTGAATCTATGACTTGATAACTTAAAATAGTAGTAACATATACGTATTAAGAGACTAATTATAAGAATAGTCTAGAAATAACGGTTACCGTCACAGGCTAAATATTACTAACATTAACCGTGGCCGTGGCGGCCTGGAACGACCAGTTAAAACATGTATATTATTGGACACCTGTCTGTTTTTTTCCAGAATATATGAAAGTGGGAGTTATTGTGACTGATTTTAAAGTAAATTGTACGAATCGTATACTTATTTTTAAAGTTTCTGAAAATGGATTAATGTTCTTTACTCTTTTACAGAAAAACTAGCGAACGGATTTGAATGAAGCTGTATAATAATATGGCTTCTTTATCCAATTAATATTTAGGCATCATAAAAGACCAGCATGATTTAAATGCTAGAAACTGTGACAGATTGGTCATCCCACGTTTCAGACTCTGTGAGACCAGTAACAGTTTTTCAAGTAATTATGTTAGGTTTTACAACAAAGTCACATAGCAGATTAGCGGTCTGCCGAACTGTATGTTTCAGCGATATGGTAAGCGGATTGCGGTGTTAAAAGGCTATTATAGGGTGCATCAATACCTGAACGATGGTGATGTCTAGAATTAAAATTCATTCCTTAAAAACGTTTGTAACTTTAATCTACATTAATATTATATTGTTATATAATATATTGTTTGTTTGTTAGCTTAGTTGAACGTGCTAATCTAAGGATCTACTGGTCCGATTTGAAAAGTTCTTTTCGTGTAAGATAGCTAGTGATAGATATTTCTCGAGGAAGGCTATATATCGTTATGCTAAGATCAGTTGGAGCGGAACCCCAATGAACAATGTTTCCAAAACTTTATTTTTCTTTTGAGAGCTTTCGCTGCGTGTTAACGTTAGCACAAAATAACTATTCCAAGATAAACCCAATCGAGTTTGTTGCCGGTTATTCTCGATAACTTGGTTGTTTGTCCGAAAGGGTTGTAATACAAGGGGTGTAAGGGGTGTCGAGTAACATCTTAAAACTTGAGACACCCAAGCCAACCTCACCTGCACGTGGTGCACCCTGCTGAGCAACGAACGAGGTAATGGCAATAGCGGGGTGGTAGGGTTTTACAGCCCGACTGGGTCGCAACCACCATGTACGAAAAAGCCCGTCATAGTGACTCGCTTCTGCGCGTCGCGTTTCGGGATCAGCCTGTGCATATCCAGTACCGGATGACTTTCGTCATTATGGCCGGCATGACAGCGGCAAGCAGCGATGGATAATCTGTCTTTCGGTGGTCGCCACTGTTTTTGGATTGTATTATGCTTACCATCAGGCATAGTGCAGTCACTTTGTCGTGCTTCAATAAAAAAAAAAAATTTGACGTTCATAAACACCTTTTTAGGGCCTTGTTTTAATAAAAGTTGTATTGGTTTGACTCCATCTTAAAACAAATTATTAAATTGACCAAAAATGACGATAAGGCTCAAATAAATTGGAAGATACTCTGTCATTCGAGACAACTTTCTCGGTGTGCGCTGCGTAATCTGATCGAATTACACGAAGATTATGTATGTTATTGCCATTTGTTAAGATACAAATGGAGATTAAGTCGCGGGCGGCAATGTATAAAAACCGTCAGCAGAGAGTATAGCAGGCATTAGTATACAAATTGTATCATTTGTATTTAGCACATCCTTAACTAGCTCTGAGTACGTTGACATCAGTTTATAGTAAATTGCATTGATGATTTTCATAAACATGTATTTTATGTTTAAGGGAGTCGTGCCTTTTTCTTGTTTTTTCTTTTTTATATTTTTTTGAACACTTTTTATTATTTAAACCATCCTTATTATTAAAACTAATATTTAAAAACATTTAAGAAAAAAAATCTGATTCCGTTTAACCGTCCCTAAATGAAGAAACTTTTCGGGTTGTAAATATGGGGATTTCTTTTGGCGCGTTAGGGAAAAATTATGAGAGTAAATATTTACGAAGCGCGCGCACATCGTCACGAAAAACAGACACCCTGAAGTTAGCTATAGTCGATATTTTGTTTCTTTGTATTTTTTGTTTGTATTTCTTTATATTAAAACTTTCAATGTATTAAATACCTTTTTCCTATTATTAGTGTCGTTTTTTCTACAAACGTAGAATAAGGTGAAAAATGAAATTTTTGAAAAGATTTTTATCTTGTTGCGCCAAAGAAGTATAACTTCTAACGCGTGTACATAAATACACACAAACTTTTTTTCGAACTGACTACGCTATTGGCCTAGCAAAGCCATAACAGCTTCACCGGAATAAAATAATTTTTTATCGTGTTTTATTGAATAACTTAGCGAATATTATTAGTTCACCATTGTTTGTGTATTTTGATATGGTCAAAATTATTAGAAAATACAGTAAAATAAATAAACTTCATATTAAATGAATGGAAAAAGTATCTTCATCAATGATTTTGGGTAAAAACTAAAGATCTGCACAATATCCTAGTCAAAAAAGCCAATTTAATAAATAACGGACACCGTATCGTAGATTGTAAGAAAAATGTATCATATCTCAAAATTCAAACGGTGTTATTACAAAAAAAGTTAAATACGTTTTAAATACTTGCTTTAAAAAGGTTTCGTATTAATGCACCGCGCTCGCCAGAGGCAAGTTCGCGTTATCCTTTTTTCGCAAGTCTAACCTAACCAAAGCGAGGCGAAAGAGCAAGATAGCGAAAATACTATTATTTACCTTCCTTTTATGTGTGACACAGGCCTAGGTAAGCTTACAATTAAGAATTCACCTTCTGTACTAATATTATTGTAATTAATTCCACGAATCATGTATGCACTGACGTCATTGACATACTGACCACGATAATCTGTAGGTATGTACGTTTATTTAAACATAATATAATTTTCCTTATTAACTATGTGACGATGAGTCTTGTGTTACATTGACCCTTTGAAGCAGCGATGCTTATTAGAATAAATAGGGAGTGAACAGGACACCTGACGGAACAGTGCAACGTTAATAATGGCATAGAAGTGGAAGATACCTGGCCACAGCCCAAACCGAGGTGTGCCGTGCACCCTTGAGCTAGTTGTCAAATAAAATCGGCTGAATGCCTTAGGCGCTTGCATAGTAGTCCGGTGAAACTATTAAGCGGTCAATAGCGTAGTCAGTTCTGAAAAAGGAAGGTACCTTGATTCATCGGTTATTAATAGAAGGGCAAACAAGAACTAAAATTTTCTATGAATATAACTAGCGAACCCGGTGGACGTTGTACTGCCTTTATAAAAAAAATACCGGAACTCCACTTACAGAGACCACTTGTGAATCTAAACCATTCTCGGATCCACTAGAACACGCACACAAAATTTCATCAATGTCAGTCTAGCCGTTTAGGAGGAGTTCGGTGACATACACATGTACAGAAGACATTTATATATAACGATATACAACAAAACAAAGTCACGCTAGCATAAAATAGAATAACCTCAATTACTTTTTATAAGGTTCACTGTCTATGAGTGAAAGTCCCGTGAAAATCAGTCAAATCGTTTTGGAGAAAGCACTGTGGGCGAAGCCACCGTTAATAGCTAGTATAAACTGAAATTACCTAAATTATTTTTTGTAAGGTCAGCTATCTGCCAGTGAAAGTTTCGAGAAGATCTGTCTTACCGTTTTGGAGAAAGTACTGCGGGCGATGCCACAGTTAAGTAATTATAATATATAAAAAATATTAATTTTATTTATTTAAATTTTTAATTAATTTAAAATTTAATAAAAATGAAGTGTCGGTATGTAATATCAAAATAAAAAAAAAGACTGATTAGCTATGAAAGTATACACGCTTCTAATAACAAAAAAGGAATTTTTAAAATTTTTGTCGGTCTGTCTGTTTGATCCGGGTAATCTCCGAAACGGCTAGAGCGATTTTGACAGGAATTTCATTGGCAGATAGATAAAATTACAGCAGGTGATATAGGCTACTCTAAATTAGAATAGGTGTTAACCACGGCTTTGTCCGCAATGCTATCTTCAAAACGACTGGACCAACTTTTACGGAACTTTCACCAACAGATAGAGGATATCATAACAGGTAATTTAGTCTATTTTAATTTAGATTAGCTGTTAACTGTAGCTTCACCTGCAGTACTATCTCCAAAACGGTTAGACCGATCTTCAAGAAATTTCCATTGACAGATAACTGAACTTATAAAAAGTAATTCAAACAATTGTAGTTTATACTAGCTGTTATCCGTGGCTTCACCCGTAGTACTATCTCCAAAACGGTCAGACCCATCTTCACGAAATTTTTATTGGTTGATAGCTGACATCTTAAAAAGTAATTCAAGCAATTTTAGTTAATACTAGCTCTAAGCCGTGGCTTCGCCCACAGTACTATCTCCTAAACGGTTAGATCGACTTTCATGGGGCTTTCACTGGTAGACAGCAAACCTTATAAGAAGCAATTGAGGTTATTCTATTTTAGACTACCTGTTACCCGTGATTTTATCTGTATGGAATTTAGCAAGATTACGCTATTGCGCTATTCAACTCTTCCTTTATTTTTAATTAGAAACGTGATTATCAACTTATTAATTACAATTCGTCATTATAATTATTAGTAACTTCGAAGATAAACGAAGTCTTCCTAATAAGATCTTAGACCATAAACGTATTACGTAAAGAGTTCCATAATACAATTTCTTGTGGACTGTAGTCCGGTGAAGCTGTTAAGACCTTGCTGGGTCAATAGCGTATTCATTTCGAAAAAAAAAAATCTTGTGGAACAGACAAGCTTTTATTTTCTTAGGTCACAAAATCTTAATTACAATAGAAATGTATATTAAATGTAGTGTAAATGTAAATCTTTATAATCATATTTTAAGTAATCGTTGCATTAGTTCCCTTATACAGAGTAAGTGAGCACTGAGGTGGTTTTATGGTGGGGCAAAGTTCCAAATATGCTGCTGATGACAAACTACATTTGGCACACTGTTAGTATTTATATATCTAATGTACACATTACATATTACTTACTGTAAGCGGCGTGCGTTTCGTACTTACAATTGTTTTTAAAGAACATTTCTATAATTGTACATAGTCTTACAATTTTATAATTCTTTAATACAATTTAAAAAAAAAAACCGCCTGCGGAGCTGCGGGTAAAGCTAGTTGTATAATAAGATAATCTGATAGTGTTAATAGTAGCACTTTCAGACAGCGCAGATTACCTTGACTTCGAATCATATAATGAAACTGAGGATAACGGAAAGGAAACCTTATTCGTGTTATTTATTATGTCCTATTATCCATAGGCGAACATATCCTTCTAAAGAGGGAAAGAGGCTAAATCGACATGCCCGATGTCGTCACTTTCGCGATTAAAACGCAGAATATGTTAAATTTTGTGGTATTGTAGTACTATATTTTTATTGCTTACTAGCCTCTGCCCGCAACTTCGTTCGCGTGGATTAAGATATTCTTTCTAAGACGCAAAGGAAGCTCACAAGAGGAAAAAAAACGTTTTTGAAACAGTCTTCATTAGTATTCCGCTCCTATTGGTCTTAACGTGATAATATATAATAGCCTATAATCATTCTCGATAATTTTTTTTTTTTTTTTTTTTTTTTTTTTTTTTTTTTTTTTTTTATGTCATAAAGGCAGCAAACAGGCTGACGGCCCACCTGATGGTAAGTGGTTACCGTCGCCTACGAACAAGTTATCTGAATTTATTAAGTCCATTTAATTATATACTTTTCTCTCGTACTTAAGTCGAGTTGTCAGTAAAATTACAATAACTTTTGCTAGAGTGAACCGATTTTAATGAAACAAATGTTACTCGAAAATATGTTTGTAGGTGGTAGAGCCACGCTGAAGCTGTTATTGGTTTCAGCATGAATGGCTCGGTTCGTCCGGGGTAGCACCACCCTCTCACAGAAAACCGACGAGAAGTAACAGTGCTTGCATTGTTACGTCTCGCTCGGTCAGTGAGAGCGCCGGAGACCCATCTCCTCTCCCCTCCCCTCAACTGGCTCAAGTGTGCACGGCACACCTCAACTTGGCTGTTGCCTGTTACATGCAATTCAGGACCTATCTTAGTTAACCTAGCTAACAATTATATATGTATGAATTGTTGAAACATATATGTGTACCAAACATACATATCTCAACAGCTCTTACATATATTTCTTATCGGAAAATTTCGAAAGTATTTTCAGATCGATAAGGGAAAAAAATAAAACACTTCCACTTTTATGTGTAAGCGTGCACGTGTGTGCGCAAGCAACGCACTCAAGGGCTACCTGCCGAGGGATCGAACCTAAGCTTGAGCCGCCGCCCGGGAGAGGCCTAATCTGATGTGCGGGAGCGAAATTTAGCCCCAGACCACGGTGGCGTGATCTGTCGTTACGCGGGTGTGGGCATGAACACGCTCTGTTTGAAGAGGCAGGCTGGTACTGATCGTTCGCTGACTTGATTGAATCATGAGGGTCGGTAAAAATGTGTCGCGGACGTCTTTTATAACGTGCAGTTTTGGGTACGGGTTCATAGTTCGCGGCGGATACCACTAACGAGCTGGGATGATTCACGGCTTTTTCGAAGTAGCTACTTGTGAGTGATTTTATATACGTCCAGTCAGAAGGCATCTCCAGGTCCCTTTGGAGATCCTTATTCCGGACGTACCATGAGGCACTGGTGATTTTACGTAATACTCGGTTCTGGAGAATCTGCAACTTATGAATACGTGTGCAAAGACCGGACAACTGTACGTCATAATCGGACGGAGCAATTTTAATGACGACGCGGCGTAAGTACGAGAGAAAAGTAGATAAGTAAATAAATTCGATATATTCAAATGAATTTACTAATCATTGTTTTTTAAAAAAGCTTCAACTTGGACGAAGTTGCGGGCTCATATAGTGTTTATTACATATCATTGAGAAGTATGTTTCTAAGAAGTCGACCCGCAATTACGCAACATTCCTGTCTAATCTTGTGCATACGTTGTTTCGCAACTAGTCGCTTCACATGACGACTTTTGCATCATCTTTCTGTTCTGCGTTAACAATTGTTTGTTACTGTTTTTTTTTTTTTTGTTTTAGTCTGCAGACTCTTGGTCCGCACCTTTTTTTTTGCTTAGATGTAGTTTTTAAAAGTAAAAATCGTATCCGTGAGCATATATATGTATGTATATATATATATTATTATTATTTTGTTACTGTTGAACCATAGACAAGTAAATATCTTGCATCAATGACTCATTTATATCATAGCAGGCAAACGAACAGGTGGGTCACTTGATGTTAAGTAATCATCACTGTTCATAGACACCAGCAACACCAGAGGAGTCGCAAGTGTGTTGCCAACCTGTGTTGCTGGGGAGGGGGGAGGGAAAGAGGAATAGAGAGAAGGGACAGGGAGGGTGGTGGCCCTCCGGCGTTCTCACTGACCGAACGAAACGCAACAATGCGAACACTGTTACTTCACGTCGGTTTTCTCTGGGTCAGGTGGTAGTACCCCGGACGAGGCGACCCATTCATGCTGAAACCAGTAATAGCTTCAGCGTGGCTTTATCACCTACAAAGACTATCTACTTCAATTGCGTGTGACGGTTACACGAACTCTTTTTTTTTTTTATTGAAGCACGACAAAGTGACTGCACTATGCCTGATGGTAAGCATAGTACAATCCAAAAACATCGGCAACCACCGAGAGACAGATTATCCATCGCTGGTCGCCGCTATCATGCCGGCCATAATGACGAAAGTCACCCGGTACTGGATATGCAAAGGCTGATCCCGAAACGCGACGCGCAGAAGCGAGCCACTATGACAGGCTTTTTCGCCACATACATGGTGGTTGCGACCCAGTCAGGCTGTAAAACCCTACCAATTCGCTTTCGCCATTGCCTCGTTCGTTGATCAGCAGGGTGAACCACGTGCAGGTGAGGTTGGCTTGGGTGTCTCAAGTCTTAAGATGTTACTCGACACCCCTTACACTCCAAAACTCACTTCTGTCTCATTCTTAAAATGTTTTTTTTTGTCTAATTTTTTTGTGTAATTTAATTAAATTAGATGGTCAAAAATAAAAAACTTATTTTGATCCATATTTTTCTTAATTCTAGAAGAACACACAAGCTTTTGGTCTAAGTAAATGTTATAAAAACCTTGTTTTTCAGTAAATAATGTTCAATATCGCACGTTTCAATTAATATTAATTATTCATTCGTTTAGTTCGATAACTCACGTGGTTAGCTTCATTTATTTTTATCGGGGTCAATAAGTATTTGTTTCTGCCGGAAATATTTCGTGATGATAATGAAATCCTGTCTTGTACACGTAACATATAAAGAACTGACTTGTTTAAGAGGTAAAACAGACAATTACAAATTAGATTAGAAACGTTAAAGAAATCGTTTCACAGCAAATTCTAAAAAAATCTGTTTAAACCTGTATAATAAGAAACTTTTTTTACATCGAATTAAGAAATCATTATTATAGTATATCGCATAGTTCAATGTGCCTTTTGGCATAGCCACCTCTAACATTTTCCATTGGATTCTGCTTTGCGCTACCTTTCTCCAATGATGTCCAGCCGTTTTTAAGTCATCTTCCCATCTCGTTAGTTAACGTCCTCTGTTTCGCTTGCCGTCTCTGGAATACCAATCTCTAACCTAGCAAAATGAAATTGACTACATTATAACAAATAGAAGCTATTACTGGTATCAGCTTGAATGGATCGACACACCCGGGGTAGTACCACCCTCTCACAGAAAACCGACGTGAAGTAACAGTTCTTGCATTGTTGCGTTTCGGTCAGGCAGTGAGAGTTTCGAGGTCCTACCTCAGCTTCCCTCCCTTTCCTTACTCCCTTCCTCCAAACATAAGCTGGCAACGCACTTGCGACTCCCCTGGTGTTGCAGGTGTCTATGGACGGTGGTGATCACTTAAAATCAGGTGACCCGCTTGTCCGTTTGCCTACCATGACATAAAAAAACTACCCGAAAGCCTCCATGGATACGTCAGTAATATATACTTTCAAAACATAACCACCAAAGAAATCCAGGAAATATTTAAATATATACAAAGCAGAACATTGCAGCAAAGAAATGCATTGCCCAAATTGTAGATGAATCTGCTAAGGAACTAACAACGACCGACAATAACAGTGAAGCCCTAGGGAAGAAAGTTAGATAAGCTACTAACGCAAAATAAAACAGAAAACAGCTAAGTAAATAAACACAGATTAGATAACAAATAAACAAGTAAGCAAACTTATAATTTGGGTAAATTTCGCTCCCGCACACCATATTAGGCCCCCTCGGCAGCGGCTCAAGCTTAGGTCCGTTCCGTCGGCGTGGAGCCCGTGAGTGCGCTACTCGCGCGATACAGTGACACAAAATCTTACATCACTGCAACAACATTACACATATCATCCCCACACACATGCACTCTTACACATGAAAGTGGAAAGGTTTTGTTTCTATCCCTTATCGAACTAAAATAGTTTAGAAAATTATCCCATACGATATATATATAAGAGTTGTTGAGGTACACTTATATGTCCCTTGGTACACATATATGTTCCAACAACTCATATATGTATGAATAGTTAGCTTAGGTTAGTTCAAATAGGTAGCGAATTGCACGTATCAGGCAACAGGCCAAGCCGAGGTGTACCGTGCACTCTTGAGTTAGTTGTCGAATAAAGTCGGCTGAGTGCCCTAAGCGCTCGCGTTAGTAGTCTGGTGAAGCTGTTAAGACCTTACTAGGTCAATAGTGTAGTCAGTTCGAGAAAAAAAAAGGCAAACTTATATTCTCGTTTGTAATATTAGTTAGGATATCGCCAAACCTGTATCCGGGAATGAAACGGATTATTCACAATTTGGAAGTCATTATTTTCAATAAACGATGCGAGCTGCTAATCCAATTACGTGGTGGATTGAATAATTGGAAGTTCGCTTTAAACGGCTTCCTAAAGTTCTACGAATGACTAACTGACCGACTGACTGACATATCAACTCACAGTCCAAAAAAAAATGTCTAGTGCCGTTAAAATTTCCATATGAATGCAATGCTTTTGAAATGTAGGTGAACACCAAGAAAAGAGTTTTGGGAATACTAGTCTTGAGTTGGTAAAAAGATGATGAAAGTGTGTATCTAAATTTTTAAATTTGTCCGTCAGTCTGTCAATTTTTTTTATATCATATATATGTGTATTTACTTAAAAAATATCATGCTAGTACCTATAGGAACAGAGCACCAATGAAAAACGTGTCAAAAATCGGGATTAGCCTACGTATTACTTAAAAATATTTTCACCTTCTATGTAAGCGAAGTCGCGGGGTATAGTTAGTGTTTGCCCGAAGTGTCTATTCCACCCGAATGAAGTCGCGGGTAGCTGGTAAATAATAAATAAGAAACAAACATACACAATATTATTATACCAATCTAGAGAGTCTGTGGTTGTGAAAAATGTCTAATATAACGTTTCTGTATTTTTCGATTTTCGTGAAAAAAAAAATAGTTGCAGGTTTTAAGGAATAAATAATAAAGTATGTAGGTACATGTCAATCATTTTTAAAATTGTTTGTCTGGTTGTTTGCATGAACACGCATCAGTGCTAAAGTACTAAATTCATAATAAACCCTCAGCTAGAAAATCGTACAGGATATCTTCAGGAGCAACTTAGTCTTTGTTTCATTAAAATCGGTCCACTCTATTAAAAAATGTTGTAGTTTTAGTGACGACGCGGCGTAAGTATGAGAGAAAAGTAGACAAATGGACTTAATACATTGGGATGACTTTATTAATTACGGTTTTTGAAGTTATACTTCTTTTGGCGCGTTAGGGAAAAATGATGAGAGTAATTTTTACGACCGTCACGGAAAACAGACACCCTGAAGTTAGCAATAATCAAAATTTTGTTTCTTTGTATTTGTTGTTTGTATTTCTTTGTATTAAAACTTTCAATGTACCTCTTTTTCTATTGTTAGTGTCGTTTTTTCTACAAACGTAGAATAAGGCGAAAGATAAAATTTTTGAAAAGATTTTTATCTTTTATAACTTCTAATGCGTGTACATAAGTACACACACAACTTTTTTTTACATAAGCTTCAACGCAGACGAATTCGCAAGCACAACTAGTTTCTTTTTTTTTCGAATTGACTACACTATTGACCTAGCAAGGTCTTAACAGCTTCACCGAAGTACTAAGGCGAGCGCTTAAGGCACTCAGCCGATTTTATTTGGGCAACTAGCTCAAGGGTGCACGGCACACCTCGGCTTGGCTGGTGCCTGTTACATGCAAACTCGCGACCTGTCTTAGCTAACCTAGCTAACTATTCATATATGTTTGAGTTATTGAGACGCATATGTGTACCAAGCATACACGCCTCAACAACCCCTCCATATATTTTTTGTTATCGGAAAATTAGAGTTTTTTCAGTTCGATAAGGCAAAAAAAAAACCCTTCCACTTCCATGTGTAGGCGTGCACGTGTGTGGGGGTGATCGTGTAGTGTTGTAGCAGTGATGTAAATTTTTTGTGTCACTGTATCGCGCAAGTAACGCACTCAACGGCTCCCTGCCGAGGGATCGAACCTAGACTTGAGCCGCTGCCGATGGGTGCCTAATCTGGTGTGCGGGAGCGAAATTTACCCCCAGACCACGGCGGCGTGATCTGTGGTTACGCGGGGGTGGGCGTGAACACGCTCTGTTTGGAGAGACAGGCTGGTACTGATCGTTCACTGCCGTTATTTCATCAGGAGGGTCGATTAAAATATGTCGCGGACATCTATAATAATGCGCAGCGTTCGGTACGGGTTCGTATTGTGCGGCGGATACCACTAACGGACTGGAGCACAGCTAGTATTTCATATACAAATATATAGTAAGGAAAACAGTCATTTAGGCTCGAATCCAGTTAATGATCTAAACACTCATCGCAGTAATACACGCGTAGACGTAAGTCAGGTCAATTACCTAACGTCCCAATGTTAGTTACAGTATACATAAAAGAAACAGTACCGAAATTAACGAGGCCTCTAAACGGTTTTCGCAGTGCTGTCCATAGAGTACCTCTTAAAACCACTTGTTGATGCGCGTATTTGTGTGACTGTGCCGTTTTCGAGCGTTTATAGGTAGTTTCCGTACTGTCTCTCATTTTTTAACTGTGACAATGTGGTACTAAGAATGAGGTAAAACATCGAATTAAGGAAAAACGGTAATCTCGAACGGCTTCGAACATAAAAACGGGATCGACTGTTCTGTGGCCGAGAGCGGTTACGTTTATGCATAAATTTCTAAAAAAAATTGGAGTGATTGTAACAAGTTATTATTTTCACGATTAGTGATGTAACCGTGTAATATCCGATTATAATTATTTAACTGTCTCATATTATTTATTTATTGTATTAGGTCCGTACCGTTAAAAATTATCTTTTTTATTTGGTAGGTGGTAGAGCCACGCTGAAGGTATAGCCGGTTTCAGTATGAATGGGTAGGCTCGTCCGGGGTACTCCCACCCGACCCACAGAAAACCGACGTGAAGTGCTTGCATTGTTGCGTTTCGCCCGGTCAATGAAAGCGCCGGAGACTCACCTCCTCTTATCCTTTTCATTCCTCCCCCTCTCCTTTCCATACCTTCCCCCCATTCCCACTAACACAGGCTGCCAACGCAGTTGCGACACCTCTGATGATGCTGATGTATATGGACGATGGTGATCACTTAACATCAGACAACCAAACGTCAACAATAACGTCTCCTACCGGGTCCAACTACATCAAATAACCAACTTGGTATCACAATAAGAACAAGAAAAATATAATTTAAAAAAGTGAGTTGTCAGAGGACGCCTGGCAGATGTGAAACACATATGTATCGTAGTGTACAACACTGTATACACTATAGGTATGTGAGTTAAGTGGGGCAAGAGAGATTGCGCATGGCATCGCGTCGTCACGTCTCATAGGCATCGCCACGCCAACAATCGGATTTACCCTCGCCTACAGATGTTTCACATTGAAATAGATCAAACTGTTTACTAGAAGAATTATCAACTCACGTATATCGCAATTTTGGGTATAAAATTCCAATAAATTATATCTACTAAAGAGAGATCGGTGATCTCAGTGATTTCTAAATAATTGTATTATGCACAGTAATATCCGATTTATATCCGCAACATCCGCAGATGGATTTCGATTCGCCACATCACTACACGGAGCGTTCACCTACTCTTGTAATGGTCACGAAACACGAATGTACTATCGGGTTCCACGACCGGTGCGCTTGCGCAACCATTGTTTCAGATAATTAAGTGATTTATATAATTTTTTTTCTCCAGTCAAGCCGTCGCGTTCTCGTTTCGTAAGGTTCGTAGGTTAGTATAGTATTTATTATTTTTATCTCGATTGATATCGTTTTCTGAGAAACGATGAAAGTACTTTAGTACGATTGCTTGTAGTTATTTCTAAACTGGATATGCCCGCGACATTTTCTGCGTGGAACTTTATATAAAAAAAATTTAACCGTCACGGGACGCCTGGCAGATGTGGAACATTGAAATTGTTTTTTATAAGTTATGTGCATAAAAGAACAGATTACGACAGGAATCAGTTATGGCATAATGAAAAGATAAAGCTAAAAAATTACAAATTAGTTACATAAAATAATGTCTGATTATTTATTTTATCACATAAATATTCATTTTTATTAAATATAAAATACAAACTTTCAATAAGCGCAGGGGCGGTGTGTTGGGCGGCATTTATCAAAGTACGCTAGAACGTCGGCGCGTACAACGTAACACTAGTAGAACAAGTGGCCTACTAGATAGGGTTGCAAATATTTTTGAGTGTTTCGTTGATAATGCCAATGTTCGTGTTTTGCATCGCCACGTCAACGATCAGGTTTACCCTCCGGTTTTATTTTATTAAATATATAATACGATAGATCCGCTAATAGGTATTGATTTCATAAAATTATTCAGTGAAATTATGCGTTTCTTTGAAAAAGCAAGTCACTACATAACACCGTAATGGGTTATCTACACGCCAAGTAATCATAAGGAAGAAAAAACAATCCATTAAATAAATAAAAGATGTTCCGTTACTGATCGCAGATTGATTTGTGAAGTTTTATTAGTTTATGGTTCAGTATATATTTTTCCACATATAAACTATGATTCACATAATGCACGAAAAAGTTTATATTTTGTTGAATAATTAAAATCATGCGACCTATTTGCTGGCCTTTTATGGCTTACTTTTTAATTTTATTTTGAATACCTGTTACGGTACCCAACATTGTGACGAATAAACTCAATCGGTCTTATTACAAAAACAAAAATAAACAAGTATATAACACGAGTTTAACTAAGAAGTGCCTAAAATTTAAAAAGTAGTTGAAGTTATGTTTAAAATACTTTATTACAAAAATGTGCCCAAATGGTCTCTAGTGAAACATCTGATTTAAGTTTTGTATGCAAGCAACTCTGAATAGCATTCGTTCAAGTCGATCTCATCATTCAAAAACGTTTCATTACGTACAGATATTGTGCAAACAATTTATGAATAATATTTTTGTTCAGATGTTCATTAAGAAAATTGAATAATAAAAAATTTAATAAATTTTTATCTATTTATGATAATATATTTTTGCAGTTATCTGTCTCAAAAAGTATACCGTTATCTGTAGGAAAAAACATCTGCCTGTGGCAGCACTGGTCGGTAGACGTGATGTCTGTGGAGCGCATTCTACACGCGATGATTCGATGGTAATTGATGAATGATGTAAAAGAAGGTTGCTAACTATTATCGACATCGATAAATAAGTGGAATGCTTAAAAGAAGTCGTACACTCTTCTACATCTTAAGTGTGTTTCACTTTTTGGTGGCCAAGTTCATTAAATACATATAAATATATATACCAATGAATGTTGTCCATATGACATACTCTTTCAAGAACTAGATGAGTAGGTATGAAATCACGAGAGAAAATGTATGCTGTTCACAAAATAGATAATAAGGTAGAAAGTAATAGATGACGCCCTCGCCGATATACTCCCTTTTTAAAGTAAACATACACAAAGCTAAATAATTATTTTCATGAAAAAAATATAATTAACATATATTTCTGAAGTAAAGACTATTCACAATTGGCCGTGGGCATTGGTTTTGAAAAAAAAAAAACTAAAATAAAAATGGATTGACTTATGTCACATCTAAGAGTACTGACCGCCTGTGACTTGTGCGTAAAATCACTACATATTATAAAACATAGTCTTCTGACACGTTGTCCGTCTGTTCACTATAAACTCAAAAACTACTGGCCGGATTTGCATACGATTTTCGCCAGTATATAAAGTGATTCATGAGGAAGGTTTAGACATATAATTTGTCAAGATTTTTGATGTGAAACAATTGTAGGCGGAGGGTAAACCTGTTTGTTGGCGTGGCGACGCAAAACACGAACATGTCGCCAAACACACTGCGCCAGCGCCTAGGTGAACTTTTGTTTTTAATAAAAATGAATACTTATGTAATAAAATAAATAAACAGTCTATATTTTATAGAAGTAATTTGTAATTTTTTTTAGCTTTGTTTTTTCATTATGCCATAATTGATTCCTGTCGTAGGCTGTTATTTTATGTATATAACTTATACAAAGCAATTTTGATGTTTCACATCTGCCAGGCGTCCCGTGACGGCTCCCATTTTTTTTTATTATCACGGCGAGATATTGTCCACCAAGCACGCTAGTATAACAAAAAACTTAATAGACTGCAGTCGTAATAGAATACATATACACAGCCTAAACGTACGCCTAACAAGTGAAAAAAGCCTTAGATTTACATCGATACTTATTTCTTCTTACATAGAACCGTTTACTCGTAAAAAATTTTTTGTTACTTTAATCTTTGACAGTTATTAATGTTATCGACCAATTATCGTTTCGTAGTAGTGTGTGTTTTACGTGTGCTAATTGTATGTTTGTAATGACCTTCGCTGTGAGAATGTGAGAGCTGTATTTTTTTAAATAAATATATTTGAAGTATATATTTACGTTTAACGAAAGATATAAAAAAAAAACAGTGTAATTAATTTACCGTTATCGACAAAACGTGAATGCGTGGCACATCACTAAACTTCCCGTAGAAACGTTAAAAACGAATTGCTCTGCAACACGCAACAAAAGATTATAGTACGGACGGACGACTGTTAAATTAATATTGCACAGTTAGTAATAAAACATTCTGTTAAAGTGCCAGATGTGCTTTGTACTGTATTATATGTCTCAAGACATTTCATGAGCTTATTAATAGAAACCATTAAATAACTGAATTACTTCTAAGAGTAATTAAATTTATGTGTTCGTATGACCTTGAAGGCTTAAAATATTACGGTAAAAATCTACTCAACAATAGTAATATTTTAATGCTGAAAATATTGTTTTTTTTAGAGTATTTATCTCCGGAACTAGGAAAATAACACTACCGACCAAAGAAAGTGGGTATTTTTTTATGTGAAACATCTATAGGCGGAGGGTAAACCTGATTGTGGACGTGGCGATTCAAACTGTTTTGTCAGCCATTCGTTCTTCTAGTGTTACGCGGCAGGTGCCGACGGCGTATCGCCCTTTGATAAATGCCGCCAAACACACCGCGCCTGCGCCTAGTTGAATTTTTGTATTTAATAAACATGAATATTTATGTAATAAAATAAATAAATAGTTATCATTTTATGGAAAAAATTTGTAATGATCTATCTTTTCATTATGCCATAGCAGATTCCTGTCGTAATCTGTTCTTTTATGCATATAACATATGCAAAACAATTTCGATGTTTCACATCTGCCAGGCGTCCCGTGAAGGCTCAAGTTTTATTCTTTAGGTTAACAAAATGTTGTTTATTTTTTAGTCCCAGATAAACATGAATGTTATACATTTCGAATTTAAAAATATGTCTATAAAATGTAAAGACCTTGTTATTCCATGTTCTATTTTAATAATAGAACGTATTTCTGAAGTGTCTACTTGAAAAATTCGCATGTGTATATGCAATAAAGGATACATAGTAATAATTTAATTAACGTAACCTAGACGCGGCCGTGCCTAGCTGTGGGTTAATTTTGCAAAAAAAATTGTGTCTGTAAAGTCGGTCTACGGATGATAATTTTACGTGATAACGTCATAAAAAAACATCGATGAAACATTGAATAGTTTTATCTATTGAATTATTCTATGTATAGATAGATGCGTCACAAGCCGAACGCTTAGGCTCTCTATCGCTTGTTCCGCGCTCACGCTTGCATGCTCGGCTCAGGCGGAACATGACAATGAGTCATACTTTTAAGAATTGCATTATTCTATGTATAGATAGATGCGTCACAAGCCGAACGCTTAGGCCGATAGTGTCTCTCTATCGCTTGTTCCGCGCTCACGCTTGCATGCTCGGCTCAGGCGAAACATGACAATGAGTCATACTTTTAAGAATTGCATTATTCTATGTATAGATAGATGCGTCACAAGCCGAACGCTTAGGCCGATAGCGTCTCTCTATCGCTTGTTCCGCGCTCACGCTTGTATGCTCGGCTCAGGCGGAACATGACAATGAGTCATACTTTTAAGAATTGCATTATTCTATGTATAGATAGACGCGTCACAAGCCGAACGCTTAGGCCGATAGCGTCTCTCTATCGCTTGTTCCGCGCTCACGCTTGCATGCTCGGCTCAGGCGTTATGTGACAATGAGTCTATAGGCTATTTTGCGTTCGAAATAATACAATTTCTGTTATTTATTGCGAATACTTCGTGTACGTTATTTTGTAAAGATTTTATGTAAGTATTCAAATGCATGGAAATAAATATCCAGAAAGTTAAAAAATAAAAGTGTAAAGAAATACAATGAATGTAACGACGGAAATTCATACCACGCTCTCTGTTTCTAACGTCATACATAAACATACAAATCAAAAAGGTTATTATATATGTTTTTTTTTATTTACATACAAATAGGTGAAACTAGCATAGTTCAGCACTATTTTCTTCTATGTTTGTCAACCGATCCTTTTTCTTTTTTGTGTTGTAATTATTTCACAAGCTTTAGTGTTAAAACAATTTAAAATAGTTTATTTTTCATATCATAAACGAATCCAAGCCCTTATTTTCTATAACTTCGTTCATACTCCTTAAGTCTACAATCTAAAATATTATGGACAATACTCAATATTTTACCTAAAAAAAGAAGAAATAACAGATAAATGATGTTTATATTAAAATAAGACACGAAGCAAATATTTTATACTTATTTTGGTTGATTGGTCGAATTTCAAACACTCGTATATTGAAGTATAATGAAACAATTAATTTTTATTTTCGTGTTCTGTGTTCTAGCTTTTGTTTATTTTATTTATTCATTAATTTTGCACTTATTCGTGTTTTCATTCACTTCTGATTACTATGTTATTTTTGTTAAATAATGTTAATTAAAAAAATACTTTTCCTACGTTTCAGTGTATTCTATAAATCTTTTTAAATGTGTTGGCTTACTTTTCTGTTCTGTTAATCGTAAGTATTTGTGTTTTTGTGTATAAATAATGCTTTACTTGCATGCTTGCATATTTATTATGGCCTAAACAAACCTTTCGTACCAGTAAAATACTGGAAAAGTAACGCGCAAAAATTCATAGTATTAATATTAAATTCGCTTATTAATTGTTTAACTAATCACATTTTGCTTAGACCTGTTTGCGTTTCACTCATATATCAAGCTTATGAAAGAGACAAATGTATCGCCAAAATATACATACTGATATTGTTTAAACGATTTAAATTAGACATACATAGTATCGCGGAACATTTGTCTTGTAACCTTTATTTCAATACGCAGCATTTGACACCACTTGTTTCTTTCCAGCGATCTCCCTGATGCAGAAGACAAGAAGTCGCCCGTCCTTCTATTAGGAGTTAATAAAATTTCTGACTCACCCTACGTGAGAAGAAGGTCTATTGAACCTCACACTTCGGGATCCATCAGGTTCTTCAGGCCTCCCAAGTCGAAATATACTAGGGGCCACCACGGCGATGAGAGATTGGAACAGATACGAAAAGACCTTTCCGTCCACAAAAGCAAACCGGATAAATACATTCCAAAATCAGGACATGAATTATCCTTAGAACCAGATGATAGGTGTTCGAAATTGAACTGTGTCAGTAATTGCATATGTGACAGAAAACATAGTTCGGACCGTGGTTCTTTTTCATTTCAAAAAACTGAGAATAAAACTCTGTATACAGAAAATTTGGCTAGTTCGAAACAGAAGAAAGACTTCTCAGAAAATGATATAGAATTCAAATATACGGAACACATTCCCAATTGTCAGCCGTCGAGTAGTAAACAATGTTCATACAATGTGACCCCTAAATCGTCTGAACGCAGACATTTTTTACTCGCAAACCTCAATGAAAGGTTCAGGAAAACTCTCAGTTTGGATTCTCGGAAGGTGGAGACGAACCGTGTCCTAAGCCTTCCGCAGGAAAATCGTCCCAAATCCTTAGTGAATACGAGTAATATTTGCGTACAACAATACAAATCTGGAGACCCGTTCGTCCCGACAAATTTTAACAAGGCCACGCAGCCCAAAAAGAAACGAAAATCGTTCTTTTCCCTCGACACGTTTTTTGATTCGAAAAAATCTGACACGTCGTCGATAGACGATTACTGCTCGTCGAAGTATAAAAGATTTGAACTGGACTGCGACGAATCACCGTTATTCAGAAGGGAGGATCAGGCGAGAGTGAAAACGCCAGACTTGCTTAATCTACCTGTGATAATCGATTCCGTTAAAAAACAACAATCGGACACGAGACGCCAGTTGGAGAAATTGGAAAACTATTATTACAAGAATATAAATAAGCGTACGGTTATTGATGCAGTGCCTAAAGACGCGACAGATGTACAAGGGCCGAGCGGACATACCGACCCGTACGATGACGAAGACGTAGAATACATTGAACCTATAAGAAGCAATTTTACAAGTCAAAGCACATTAATACTTGATAAAAGCCCCAAACCCGATTCAATACTTACAATAAACACATTCGAGACTGATATCAAATTGCCGAGTTCAACTGTTTCACCGAAATCGAATGAGACAAAAATCGATAATGATTTTGATAGTATAGGTGCGTTTGAAATTGAAGTGAAAGAAAGCGATTTGATAAACGCTAGGGCGAAGGATTTAGTTGTAAAAATTATGGATAAATCTGTCGATTCGATAGGCAGTTGTTCGCTGGATGTGGACGCGAGCACAGATTTCTCAGGTAAAAATTGTGTTCTGACGATTTTTATATTGATGTGGTGCTTGTGTTTTATAAAGATTTAATGCTGGTAACTGTGACTTCGTTACTCTTTGTGTGTTCATTTCGGGCGTATAATTTTACGCCTTACCGCTTATAGCGCTTTTAATTATCTCTGTCTTATGATGAACTATAATATAAAAAAAATTAAAGATAGTAACTTATGTTGCTTTGCGGCTGTTTCATTTAGAGTGATTTATTAAGTGTTACGAGTCTTTTACTTTATATGATTTTTTTTGTTTCAGTTAGGGATGTAAATGTTATTTTTTTAGATTTCGATAAAAACTATTTAGTTTCACGTTTTAATCACTTGACTCCTATGTAAAAAAAATATTACGATGTACGATACAATAATATAATCACATTAAAGTATTAAGAAACTTCGATTTTTTATAAACACGTGGGGCAAGTGATATATACGCAGGAGAAGGGATGTAAATGGATAAAAATGTTTACAAAGATTTTTTAAGCCAAGTAAATTTTTGTAGTAATAATAATATTCGTCCAATAGGACAGGCGAAGGAATTAATCCATACTGCCAATTCGGAAGTTATCAATATATGTGGATCTTATATATTCTGTAGTGAGTTTTATTCTATGTTCAAGTTAATATAAAGGCATACGCGCCAAATCTTCTATATAATATCTCTTAAATTTTTAACCATCTTTTTTATCTTAATTTTCAAGTCGTTTCTTTTGCCAATTCTCAAGTTGTCAATACAGATAGTTCTTATGTATTCTTTAGTATGTTCTCCTCTTTGTCCAACTTAATTTAAAGGCATAAGCGCCAAATCTTCTATATAATATTACCCGATTAGGCCTCCCACGGCAGCGGCTCAAGTCTAGGTTCGATCCCTCGGTAGGGAGCCCTTGAGTGCGTTGCTTGCGCGATACGGTGACACACAAATATACATCACTGCTACAACACTACACGATCACCCCCACACACGTGCACGTCTACAAGCTTACACATGAAAGTGGAAGGGTTTACTTTTTTCCCTTATCGAACTGAAAAACTCATTTTTCCGATAATAAGTATATGGAGGAGTTGTTGAGGCGTGTATGCTTGGTACACATACGTTTCAACAACTCATACATATATGAATAGTTAGCTAGGTTAGCTAAGATAGGTCGCGATTTTGCATTCAACAGGCAACAGGCAAGCCGAGGTGTGCCGTGCACCCTTGAGCTGGTTGCCAAAATAAAATCAGTTGAGTGCCTTAAGCGCTCGCCTTAGTAGTCCGGTGAAGCTGTTAAGACCTTGCTGGGTCAATAGCGTAGTCATTTCGAAAAAAAAGCTATATAATATTTCAGACGTTTTTTATCTTCTTAATCTTCGAATAATCATTTAAAAAAATGTTCTGATATCTCCCAAGTGTTGAGATGATAAAGTCAAGGTTAGGTTTAAAATTATCAGAATAAGTTAGGAGATCAATATTACAGTAAAGTGTCATGTAGTTATAACAAGATGGTGGTTCTCTTGTTACAACTTTCCTGGGAATTTTTGTGGCATCTCAGAATTCATGGTCCGTGATATTATTTTTCATTCACTTCACTTATGCACAATAAACTAGCCATATTACATAAAACACCACCAACTTTACACAATATAGAGTCAAGTAACACAAGATTATGAATAAAATATAAAATCCACTCCGTGACAGACTGAAATCCCGCCAAAAACTCCCAAGTAAATTTTAGCTTAGTTTCTTATGTTTTTTTATATATATTAACAAGACAAGATAATAAACAATGCAGACAAAGTCACAGGTCTGTAACAGCTAGTTTGTAATAAAGGAAGTGGCTATTTATGTATTTATCTTCATTGAATGTAGCTTAAATATTCTTCGAGAGTATATATAATCTATTTCGCATATATAATCTATGTCGCATATATATTCTATGTCGGAGTCTGTATAATGGAATGCAATATAATAAAATAAATGTGTAGTGAAATACCATAAAGATTTCATATCGAGCTGATATACGATATCGAACACAGGCGTTTTGCCCAGTCACTTTAAATTTAGTTTAATATTACAGTAATTATTAATTTTACGAGGATTTTCACGCCTACGTGGCCAATGCGCTCGGATTTTGTGATGACGTTGTTTGTGTTTAGTTCCTTCTTTTTATTAATCTATAGTTAAGTATACTTTAAAATATAGAGTAATAATATAGTTATGCAAATATATTTGTCGTCAACATCACATTGATCGCTTTCCATATATCATGGCTTGTGAGACTTGTCCACGTCTTTGGCTCGTAAATCTTTCTGAATAATGTATCTTAAGTTGTTATTATTCACTTTATTTAATTATAGTACCACGCTCTTTATGGTTCTTTAAGAATATTTGTTGAATTATATAAAAATTGGTGACTGCTATTTTTTTTAGTATCACGCATGTACAAAATCGATATCGACAACTCGTATATTAAACATTTCTAAATATATTTTATTATTTAGTACATTTCGATCACACTACGTAGGCAATACACGAAAAAGTTACATAAAGAAATCACAAACAATGCGTATTGCAGAATGCAAATCAAACAAAAAGATTATGCATACATGCAGTGATCTATGTTGGCCTCGTTTCAGCCTACACGCTTCTCTCAACTCGGTCGTTGTCTCCAAATCAGTCGTGCACAAGTACACGTATCGAAAGTATACGCCAAACACTATTACAAAATATATCAAAATATTGTTTTTTTTTTTTACTTTATTTTTGATAATCAATCTTTCAAATTATTACTGCCATTGTCGCATAGTCAATAATTTTATAAGCGTCGTGCGATTACTTCAATATTAAGCGTCGTGTGAGTCAATATTCTAACAAGATGGTGGATCCCTTGTTAGAACCTTCCAGAGAGTTTTAGTGGCATCTCGGAATTTCATGCTCCGTGGTATAATTTTCCATTCACTTCACTTATGCATAATAAACTAACTATATTACGTAAAACACCACCAAATTTACAAAATATAGAGTCAAATGACATAAGATTATAAATAAAATATAAAATCCACTACATGACAGACTAAAATCCCGCCAAAAACTCCTAAAATATTGTTGTTTTATAAATATAAGTAATACAGAACATAGCGTCCGTGAAACGAAACGTACGTACCGGCCGCAAACGGAGTCGAGCCCACAGAGGTCGAGCCGTCATGTTGAACTGTCAAAAAAAAGTAAAAAGTTTGACGTTTCTTTGTGATGTCACATTCCATCTGGTTTTGTGTTATGAAAAATTTAATAAAAAGTGTGTTGGTAAATTAACGCGTCTTCATCTTATACAATTGAATTGATTTTGTTACGTGTCTATTACTATGGTAAGTATTATAACAGGCTTTATACTACAAAAATATTCAAGTAACGTATTTAATTCCAATCGTCGTTTATTTAGCCAAATGTAAAAAGTTATTTCATCATTATCTACCTCATAAATCGTATTTTAAATCTAATCGTATATTGATGAATCAGCGTGACAAGGTGATTTATGCCAACGGTTCAACCTAATGAGTAACACAGTTATTTATAATGGAATTTGTAATATTAGGTGGATTCTTCTATATCCATATTTCTTAATGTTGACGTAGCTGTTTAATTTACTACGCAGGTAAATTAAAAATTAATTCGTTTCCATTAATTTTATTTGTTGTTTTTATTAATATTATATAACTGTAATAAGATTCACAAGGAGAGAGATGAAGCAAGGAAATGAAGGAATATAATTCAGCTATACCGTCTTATAACAGATGGTTTTAGTACTCTCATAGTACAAAGTATATAGTAGTCTCATAGTATTAGTAATAAAAAAAGGAAGAATTAAATTAAGATCTTATTAGCAAACAGATGAAAAGAATTATATATTCACCCTAACTTATCTAAGGTCTCTATAGCCTATGTTGAGGAACACGGCAGGTAGTACTTAAATAAGGTGCTTCAGTTAAATAAAAAAAGTATTAGTAATAATATAATTACCCTGGTGAACTTAAGTACTAAATAAATTAAATAATAATCTATAGCATCTGATTTATGTTATACTAGCCTCTGCCCGTTAACATGCAGAGGCTCTCAAGAGGAAAAAATCCCCAATTTTTGATTACAATTTTTTTTTTTATTGAAGCACGACATAGTGACTGCACTATGCCTGATGTTAAGCCTAGTACAATCCAAAAACATCGGCAACCACCGAGAGACAGATTATCCATCGCCGGTCGCCGCTGTCATGCCGGCCATAATGACGAAAGTCACCTGGTACTGGACATGCACAGGCTGATCCCGAAACGCGTCGCGCAGAAGCGAGTCACTATGACGGGCTTTTTCGCCATATACATGGTGGTTGCGACCCAGTCGGGCTGTAAAACCCTACCACCACACTTTCGCCATTGCCTCGTTCGTTATTCAGCAGGGTGCACCACATGCAGGTGAGGTTGGCTTGGGTGTCTCAAGTCTTAAGATGTTATGCGACACCCCTTACACCCCAAATCAGCATGCACTGTGTTGTATGTCCCAATCTAACTATTATCTAAAGACACCCTGAATGAATATTGCAACTCCAACCTAGTAATAAACATAACTATAGGAAAATCTTAGCAAGTTCACTCCAAAGTATTTTAAAGTGATAGGATGGAGAACTCCGCTTAAACATTGATATAAAAACAATGTAGTAATATCTTGTAACAGTATTAAAGCAATTGTGATAACATTTGACTATATTAATAATGAACTGTTGTCTATTATGATAGTGATGGACAGGTATTAAAACCTTGTAGTTCATACTAGTATTTAATGAAATATTTGTCACATATACATCATTGCTATTATTATATTGTTGTAAGGAAAAGTGTTGTGTATAATTAGATACCACCCTGTAGAAAAAACTGTAGTATATAGTCATATACCTAAATATCTAATTCAGTTTTAGGTTAAACAATTTGAGTACCAATCTCATTTTTCCTCATTCCAAATATGTGTAAAACTAAGCGATGTGAAAAGGGACAGATGCACGCCTGCCTTGAACATCCGTGTTGATGAAATGTCAAGTTAACACTTACATTCAGAATTTGTGATGTTCATAAATTAAGCTAAATTTATACATAGAAAAACATATAATAACAATGTAAATGTAATGTGCCTGTAGTTTTTAGATTTTTGAGAAAAAAATTATTGCAGGTGTCTTACAATTTATACTATATATTTTTTATTTTTTTTTCGAAATGACTACACTATTGGCCCAGCAAGGTCTTAACAGCTTCACCGGGCCACACGGGCAATTTATACTATAGTATTATAAAGAGATAAAGTTTGTGACATTGTGACATTGTAGGGGGTAATCTCAAGAACTACTGGTCCGATTTGAAAAATTCTTTCAATGTTATATAGGTCATTTATCGAGAATGGTTATAGGTTATATATCATCACGCTAAGACCAATAGGAGCGAGGCAAAAATGTTTCAAAATCGGGATGTTTTTTCCTTTTGAGAACTGTTGCTTGTTAGTGTATCTATTCACGCGAATGAAGTCACCGGCAGAGGCTAGTAAGTATTTAAATACATTTCAATCATTTTTAGAAATGTCTGTCTGTTTGTTTCAACAGGCATCCTTGCTAAAGTACTGCGTTCACGTTAGAACCTCATTAAAAAAATCATTATGCATATCCTTGAGTGACATCTAGTCTTGGTTTCATTCAAATTGATTCATTCTATCAGAAGTTATTGTAATTTGAATGACAATGTAACTTAAGTATAAGAGAAAGATAGTACTTAATACGTTTAGATGATTTTATTAGTCACTGTTTTTGAACATATGGTTCCATGTTGATGGAGTCATGGGTACAGCTCGTAATAACTATGAAGGGATTAAATAATACAGTGATCTATTTTTTTATTGTAGCACAGCAAAGTGACTGTACTATACCTGATGGTAAGCATAGTACAATTCAAAAACAGTGGCGATCACCGAGAGACATACTACCCATCGCCGGTCACCGCTGTCATGCCGCCCTGCGTAAGTGTCTCTTCACGTTGCGCTTGAAGGACTTCATGTCATAGGAAGGAGGAAACACACTGGCCCAGAGATTGTTCCACAGTTTCACAGTACGGCAAAGATTAGACGTAGCGAACTTTTTAGTTCGTGCCCAGATAGGATTTACCGTAAAACTGTGGTTCCGAAGACCAGCACGCGTGGTTCGGTTATGAAAAGGAGAGGAATGGATCAGATTAAATAACTCATCAGAACACTCTAATACATAATATATTGTGTATATTTAACACACAGATACAATAGTGACATCCTTTTCACAACACAGAAGTATGTATCCAATAAGAATCAATCTCAATGTTCCTCAGCTTAGGATAGGTCTAACTAATACAGTAAGATGAAGGCTGTCATTTAATATAGAGGCTAGTCAGTTTGGATTTTAATTGTGTTGCAGAATTTTTAACCATAAAATTTAGCAGCTATGGATAAGTGCCTAGCACTCACATGCGCTTACAGAAATTGATAAGTTGAATCATAAGAGTAGTATTCTGCCGAAATACTCAATACCATCAAAAGATGATGAATATTATGACAGAATGGTAGTAAACTTTATTATGAAGCTATAGTTCGGTGAAGCTGTGAAGACCATTCCAGGTCAATAGCGTTTTCATAAAAAAAAAATAATACTATGAAACTGATATTATGGGTTAATTTCTTGAGTATATCTGACATTTATCTAACTAACGTAGTTGTCAGCGCTATGTCTAATCGTTAAATATATACACATACACATACTGTATGCTTAGTTTAAATTACTGTGCGTGACATTGCACTGTCATGATTAGATGAAGAGTTGCTATTGCTTACATGTGCACTTGAGTACCACTATTATATAGGAAAAACCTTGTTTATGCTTGTAGAGGTAGAGTAGCCTCCGAGGCTATCAATCCAATTTCTAGATATCATTTCATTGATAGAAAGTGTAGTTTTAGCTGAAAGTTATAGATTATATTTTATTTTTATTAATATTATATGAATGTAAAGGAAGCCATTCCTTATTATATCTTGTACAAATATAATTGTAAAAAACTACAGCAGATATGATATACTGAACGTAAATATTATATTATGATAATGATTAAAAATATGCCATATTCTAAAAAATAATATATGTAAATGTTTTTATTATGTTGAAATGTTGTTTAATAACATTTGCATTGAATAATTAATAAATAATCACAGATTCTTAATCAGTTTAATTAAAGAAAAAAATGATTATAACACCAGTTTGCTGCTGCCAAGGACTTACCTCTACCACTGGTTATGTATTACTATAGTTGTAGCAGTGAACTCTATTTTTAATATCGTCTGATTATATACTTTTTTTTTCTCTTTTTCTAATATTCATAATATATTTGAATGCTTAAGATTCAAAATATGTATGCAAAGATTACAGCCGATGCCTTAAATGCAATTCTTGTTTGTCTTACAACTAGAATGAATATGCACTTGATTTTCGCCAAAAATTCTGTCTCGTAACACAAAAATGCTCAATATGACACAAGTTACTCTCGAGTGGGTTTCAGAAGATCACAAAATGGTATTTCGTCCTAACTGTTAAGCAAGAATTGCACTCGTGTGGAAATTAGCAAGTCGTGTGCTATGTTACACAATATACTGTTAACAAATAGTCTAGAGTTGTTAACTACATTGACAAACAGTAGGGGCTACTAACTGTATTACCCAATATGATACGTAATTTTTTTATCACAACCTGATAAGATACATAACATCGATACAATATGAAGGGTAAAGAACGTATAATATTAAATATATATTGTTTTAAATATACCTGTTTGCATGGATTGTGTAATATTTTATTATGTGTGATTATTTCCTCTTTTATGGATTTCGTGAGTGTTTAGTCAGTTGTTTTTTTTATATATATATGTATCGAGGTTAAGGTTTTATGTGTTATTATTCTTTTGACTATTGTTGTTGTCCTTGGCTTTTATATAATACATCGCACAAAATACAGTTTCTTTTAATTTTCCTTGTGTTTTTCTTTGACTAAATTTGTAGCTTTTTTTAATAATGATTTCTTTTCCAATGTTACAGATACGACATCCGGTAGTTTAAATATCCTAACCCCATCATCGACCACTAGCCGTATCAGGGACTTCACGTCTCGCATACAAGAGCGAGCCGCTTCCAACCTACAACCAAACCACTTGGCAACACCAACTCCAGTGGTCACTCCGGTCCGAACACCAGTAGAGACTACGCCTACACCAAAGAAACCAACTGATCATTTACTAAAACCGCCTCCAAAAATACATGTCGATACTTTCAGTCACCGGTCACGAGGACAACATAAAAAACGCGACGATTTGCCTAACAAAAAACCGAGTTACTTGAACTTGGCTTGCTCAGTTAACGGTTACACCAACTTAACCACTTACGATTCAAAGTTACGTCAAGACATCAATAAAAGCCGCGAGGCGTCTCCAATTAGGCCAATAACTCACAGTTATCAATACAGAAGCGAGAACAATTCTCTACTCGTCCCAGTTCCGGTGAGCGCGAACAAACTGTTGGTTCCAACATTCGGACCTCATGATACAAGAACAGATTTGACAGCTAAAGCGCCTACCAAGGCGCACACTGACCCCTACTTAGCTACATCACCCCTACATGTCTACATGGCGGCAGAGAACAAACAATTGAAGAACGACTTCCTGGGAGCCAACATGACGACCACGAGTTCAAGGCCTTACGTATCATCTGAGAGTAAGAACTTCGCCGGTTCCATGCTCCATCAGAAAGATGAAGTGGATAACACGAAAGAGATCACATTCAAGTCCAGCTACTCGGAAACGAATTTCAGAAAGACCGTGACGAGTAACGGAAAGGAGAGCAGGTTTACTTCCGAATCTTATACCATATCCTCGAATGGAGTTTCAAAAAGGGTTGAAATTACTAAAGAAAATGGTGAAAAACTGACGAGTCCTATGAAAAGTTTCATTCAACAGCGCGTGGAAAGGCTTTATGGACCGGGCGCTCTGGCCCAAGGGTTTTTCAATCAAAAGAGATATAAATTGAAGAGTCAAAGTGAAGATGACGACTCTAAAGTGTTAACAGAGAGATCCTTGAACTGCCCCGATACTTTCTCACAGTCGAGGAAGCACAACAAGAGTTTCGACGATATATACTCAAGTCCGAATGGGGATTTGGACAGTAGCATTTCTCTGCCAGTCCTAAGGCACCTCAGACCCGAGTTCAGAGCTCAACTTCCGATATTATCGCCGAAGAAGACGTCCAAGGTTGAAATATCACCACAGAAAGAAGACATTCCAGTTGTGGACATAACAAAGACTGATGAAGCGAGTGCGGTGGTGACGAATGGTGTATCTGTGATAAAGTTAGACAGTGAAGAAGAGAAAGTGAGTGTTAAGTGTGAGACAAATGGTGATGTGGTGAAAGATGCTCACTACTTCTTGGACTTGGA